>JARVGW010238038.1:0-10630 GCA_031762495.1 Anablepsoides rubrolineatus | reverse complement strand
GGGTGAAGTATCTTGCCCAAGGACACAACAACTGAGACAGCTGGACGGGGGATCGAACCGGCAACCTTCCAGTTCCAAGACGACTGCCCTAACCACTCTGCCACAGCAGAGTCAGTGACCCTTTCTCTCATGCACATATGGGTTTTCTCAAGCTGCACTGGTTCCCTCCCACAGAACAAAAACATTCATGTTATGTTCACTCTGTGACTCTAACATGTCCACATAAGAGGATGAATGGTTATTAGTCTCTATGTGTCCCTGTGATGGACTGTCGATCAGTCCAGGGTGTCCTCTTGTCCAATGACTGCAGAAGAAAGACATCAGCTACCCCCACGACACGAAAAGGAAGGAATAAAAATACCTATGTTCAAAAAAGGAACAAAATAAGTGAAATAAATGAATGGAATTTTTTACCAGCAGACATGGCCACAACAAAGGATTACTTCTTAGAATTGTAGAAAAGATGTAGAAATCCCTGAGATTTGTGGTGAGTTGAGTCGGATCATTCAAAAGTGCAATCACCATCTGTAAAGAAAGAAAAAACGTATTTAAATGCAAATATAATGGATCTAAGCAATTTGAAGGACTGATAAAATCATTCAGTGAAACTTCCTCCACTCAAGCTGATGCCTTCACTTTGTGAGTGTTTTCAAAAAAAACATGCAATGTTTCATAAGAAAGATGGATGTGGATGAGCCACCACAGAAACAGCTCTCAATGTGATCTGGTGTTATTTAAATTAAAAAGAAAACATGCCATAACATTTTTGGAGGGGGGACAGGAGAGTGCCACCCTTGGATGATGATAGGGGAAACACTGACATGTCAGCAATGAGACATTAAACTCCACCAAATTGAGCACAGGAATCCCCCAGGGGTGTGTGCTCAGACATTTTGTTTTTCACTTTGCCAACACATGACTGTACTCCATTTCCTACCACTTACCCGTTAGGGTTGAGATGACAACAGGTCCAGGAGAGTTTAACATGATCTGATCTTCTAATTGAATCTAGTTCTGTCTTCAGGTTTAACACTCGTCAGGACATTTTTCTCATCAGATGCTGCTGATTTGTTCATTCCAGACAAACCAAATCTAATCTGAGCGCCATCTGTCTAAAATCAGTTTGTTTTTTCAGATGTTAGAAATTAAGGAAATGATGAGAGGACAGGAGGGGTTTTGTTCTAATAAGCTTCTTCACACTCAAACTGTAAACTGCCCCAGTTCACGCTGAAGGTCATGGCCAGGCAAGGAGCTTTTTTCACCTTTTCTGAGTCACCAAATGGTTTGCCAGAACCTCCTAGATGCCAATTAAAAGTCCATTTCCAGCCGCCACAATTTTTCCAAGAGTTTTTATCTGCAACCACGAAGCTACGTTAAAGGTTTCCTTCTTCAGCTTGGTCTTCATTTCTGCTGAATAGCCAAAAAGGCTGCAGCTCCCAGAACAGAAAGGAACAGCTGTCCAAAAATGTAACTTTTCCCCCAGAAAGGCAGCAGTGAATGCCCAAAAAGACAAAAAAAATCTCAATGAAAGTAACAGAGCTACTCCAACAGCTGCCACCCTGAGTAGAGATGTCCTGATCCAGATTTTTGGTTCCTGATACAATCTGATTTTTTTAATGATTAGACTTTTCAATACTGATCCAATTTGCTTTATTTCTTTATTTCTTTCCAAGTGACAAGGTTGGTGGTATTAAAGCGAGCCCTGCTGTTCACACCATGAGAAATATTCAGTTTGCAGAATTTGCAAGATGCAGTTTCAGCATCATTGTTTTCTATTAAAGTGTGTTCCCACACTGTGGACATGGTTACATACTTGTGTACATTTTGACTTTTTAACAGCAGTTGTAAAGCATGATGATGCTGAAAACTGTCGCGAAAACTGGGTTGGCCCGATCACATGACTAAATCTGATTTTCGAAAAATGGCCATATCTGCCTCTGATACTGAGTATCTGATCAGGACATCCTAGTCCTGAGCGGCGCAATCCTAGAATCTAGATTTATTGGGTCTTCTGAGGTCTTCAGAGCATCAGTGTGGTGGGTTTTATTAACAGGTAACAGGTCTTTAGTTCTCAGCTGGAGGATTTGAGGCTCATATGGAAGAAAACTTGTTAAGAGTTGTTATAATATGAAGGAGTTAGAGATGTTTGTGAAACCTGGATTTCCAACTAGTTTGAGGGAGCGGTGTACTTTGATACAAGGAATAAGACTATTGAACAGTCTGGAGAGTTCTGTCAAAAGTGCCAGATTAATGTTTATATTTAAGAGAATGATAAAAGTCACTTTGTTTAAAAAATATGTGTATTCATACGAAATGTTGTTCAACAAGAATTTAAGGTTATTTTTTGTTTAGTTTTTCTTGTTTGTACATTATTATTGTTTAAAAATTTAATTTTGGGAAGAAAAAGGCACAGATACTATAAGATTATTTTCTTCTTTCTGCCACCTTTCATTTTATTTGTGATTTGTATTTTTATTGTATATAAATTCATTTTATTTTTAAAGAAATGAAAAAAGTAAAAAAATAAATAAATAAACTTTGAAGCCTCTGGTCTTCTTCTCTGGTCTGTTGGACAAGAGCACTGGTTCTGGTCCAGGTTCTGAACAGAACTCTTCACCTGCAGCCTTTCATTGAGCTGATAGTGTTTCCCCCACAACAAGACTGAACCTGATGCTGGAGGTCCAGGACCCTCAGAATAAAGAAAGTTCTGCAGATGTTGAACCTATACATCTGTAGCATGGAGTCAGAGTTTAGCTACATCAGTCTTAGAAGTGGGTCAGAGCACGGCTGGGGTTTTATGTGGTCGAAACCTGACAACGTGCAGAAACCTGTCGGTTAAAGTGACGGATATCTAACCAACCTGGGTCTAGTTTACATCAGGTAAAAATACTCCTTTTGTTTCAAGTTGATGTGTCACATTAACGACAAAAACATGTTAGAAATCTATGAAATGTCGTCTCCTCTAAAACCACAGTAATGATAGTTTCTCATGTTGGTTCTTGTTTTGGTTTAGTTTTGATTCTGAGTTCTCATCAAACTCCCTGATGCGGTTTCTCAGAACATTTTGTGGAAATAAGAGTCTGACCCTCTGTGGAAATTATTTTAAAGAAAGAAGCAACTCCTCAGTATTATGAGGAACTCCTCAACGCATATTCACGTAGTCATATTTCACAAATCTGTTTTATTTACTGCAGATATTTAGGAAAACTTTTGAAATTATCATAAAAACAAAAAATACGAAGTCATAGAACACACAGTAAACAACTGAATCCTTACAGTTTGTCAGGTGCCATTGTTACACATCAAAATGTTAATTAATATTTCATTTATATTGTTTCATAAACAGCTCTAAACAGGTGTGTTTTCAGTCTTGATTTAAGAAACTCAGTGTTTCGGCTGTTTTACAATTTTCTGGGAGTTTGTTCCAGATTTGCGATGCATAGAAGCTGAATGCTGCTTCTCCATGTTTGGTTCTGGTTATGGGGATGCAGACAAGAACCAGAAGACCTGAGAGGTCTGGAAAGTTGATACAATAACAGCATATCTTAATGTATTGTGGTTCTAAGCCATTAAGTGATTTATAAACTAATAACAATATTTTGAAGTTTATTCTCTGAGTTACAGGGAGCCAGTGTAAGGACTTTAGAACTGGGGTGATGTGCTCTATCAATCTATCTATTAGTCAAAACGCGAGCAGCAGTGTTCTGGATCAGCTGCAGCTGTCTGATGGATTCTTTAGGCAGATCTGTAAAGACACTGTTGCAGTAATCAATGCGACTAAAGTTAAACACATAAATGAGTTTCTCTTGATCTTGCTGAGACACAAGTCCTCTAATCCTGGAAATGTTCTTCAGGTGAGGTGATAGAAGCAGTGTTGTATAAAATACCTCAAAGTGATACTTGAGTAAAAGTACAAGTATCTTATCATGAAATTACTTTGGTACAAGTTAAAGTCTCCTCCAACAATATTACTTGAGTAAAAGTCTTAAAGTATCTAATTTTTTTGTACTTATATCAAAAGTAAAATTCAGACATAAAATGTATTTAAGTATTAAAAGTAAAAGTATTGAGTAAAAATGAGCATTTAGGTTTTCTAACTCTCCAAAAATATATTTTTTTCTAAAGGCTGTGATGATTGTGTACAATTTGGTGTCAGAATGGTAAATAATTCTTATCCAAATAAAATAAAATTAACTCTTTCCAGGAGACATAATTTATCAGGATAACATTTTTTTAAACAATAATGAGCCGAAATGAAATAAAAGTAACAACTTTCTACTTCTTACCTTGTTTAAAAATGTAAGAAGTAGCTAAAACGTACAGATAATTGTGTGAAAATGTAAGGAGTAGAAGTAAGAAGTAGGCTGTAAAAAAAGTAAAGCATGGATAACTAAAATTTCTACTTAAGTACAGTAACAAAGTATTTGTACACTACACCCAGATTTCAGGCCTGACTACTAGTTTCTGTAGCAACTGAAACTGTTCATTGACTATAGATCGTTCCAGGTCCAAAGATAATAACTTCAGTTTTGTTTCTGTTCAGCAGGAGAACGTTTTGGCACATCCACACATTTATCTGTTCTAAGCATCGGTTTAGTGATTGTACAGGTTTAGAGTTACCTAATGACATCATAATCTGTCTCTAAAAAAAATTATGAAATTAGGTTTTTATTTATGTAGGTAAAAATATGGAACAACCTGTTAAAATACACCAGAATGCAGAAAACAGCATTTCTGGGGGAGAACCCCAAACCCCCCTCCAGTGTGCCCTTCACACACATTATGGTTAGGATGGCAATTAGTGGCAACAAAGACGAGTTTAGTAGCACTTATGAGAACTAATTCCACAGCTGACGCTGCTAAAAGGGACAGTTTTTTCTGGATCTCTGAGAGCAGAACTTCAATCTATGAAATCGTAAAGTTCTTCTTTTTTACTTTGCAATGTCATTTATGAATGGATACTTCCTGGTATGTGGGGCAGGAAATGTATCCTTATATGGTGTTTTTGGAGTGGTAATTATGCTAATCTCCTCTCCTCGTGCGCGAGCACCTGGATACACATTCATCAGGTTTACGCTGCTCATTTACACACTTTTACTGAAGATAGAAGAGTTTGTTGAATCTGACGAGGCATGTTGGTACGAACAGTGTTTGACAGTTTACTTGAGTACCGTACTTAAGTACATTTTTGTGTATGTTTATTGAGTAATTATTTTTTGGGGGAACTTATGACTTTCACTCCACTACATTTCTAGGAAGCTTCATGTTATTTGTTACTTTTGGTTCAGCATAGTTTTGTAATCAGCTGTTGCCGTTTTTCTTTCTTGAAATGTAATTGGCCACAGGATATGTTCCTCACAAGGAGAACCAATCATAGTCGTAGCTCACATCTAGGATAGATTTGACATTACATCATCTTCATTAATGGTTGCAAGCTGATCTCCACCTTCATGGAGATGGTCTCAGCTAGATGTTTGAGATTTTAGGACTGAAAAATAGTTCCTATTAGTTTAAATGTTTTCTGTGTTCACCTGTATAAACTACATTTCTGCATTTAAGAACTCACCGCTCACTTTATAGCATTTTAATGCTGAAGTCTTTACAGGTGGTGAATTTATAGCAGAGTGGTTCTACGTATCGATACATCAGGTGGTTTCTGAGAGTTACAGGGTTCTGTAAAATCACTCAGAAAACAATACAGCAATGTACTGATATTAGATATTTTAATTTGTACTTTTGAATACTTGAGTATTTTCAAAAGTAAGTACTTCAGTATTTTTACTTGAGTAGATTTATGATCAAATAACTTTTACTTGTAGTTGAGTAGATTTGACCCTGAGTGTCAATACTTTTGTTCAAGTACTAGAGTTGAGTACTTTGTCCACTACTACACTACAAGGCCTTTGCATGAACAACAGTAAGAGAAATTTAAGATAAGAATACAAAAATGTTCTTGCATGAGGCCCAATGCGTCATTGTTTTTTGTTTTTTTGGCACTGCACTGTTGTTTCCTGTGTGTAGTTAATGTGTGCATAACTGCACATGAATCGTGCACGCCATCTTCTCATGAGTCAGTTGGTGAATTGCATAATTACAGGTCCATGTACTGCTGATATGAGTGTAGGGTATTTAATCCACTTTCCTTTATTGATTCTGACTCAGCAACTTCTATGCCATTTAGTTTTTCATTTACATTACATGATATTAAAACTGTTTATTGGAAACATTCTGCAGTAGCAGCAGTAGGTAATTGCCATCGCTTGTGGTTCTTAAATTTGAGGAAATTGGTACTGGAAAGTCCTTGAAAGGTCATTGAATTTGATGTTAACCAAGGTGTGGGAACCCTGGCATCAGATTTATTAGAAATCAGTCTGATCAAAGCTCAGGACTCACAGGAAGCTGACACGTTCATACTTTATAAACCTGTAACACAGTTTAAGTTGTTTAAAAGCCTATGAACATGGTTTTGTATTTTGTTTAGATTTTTCTGAGCTTAGTTTTGAGTCAGTAAATGCAACGCAGCATTTTGATAGCGTTATCGCGGGATTTGAGTTAGTTAGTTTTTTCTTTGAGAAGTTGTAAGGCACTCGTGGCTCCCTGCATGGACACTGCTAAAATGCTGTCTGTGCCAGAGCTAGAGGCCAAATCAACACAGTGTATCATTCAGCAGTTGTGATTGTACACTAACCTGTTTTGGAGCAAGTAAAGTTTATAAGAGGAAGATCACTTGTCGTGTGCTTCATCACCCACGCAAGTGACGCAACCTCACCACATCCGGAAAGTAAAGCACGACAAACCCATCATCATTTTACTCAGCAGTTATCACACGTCAAATATGTTTTACTTTCACATTGTTTTGATCCTTCAGTTGTTACCACATGTAACACATTAGACCCAAAAGATCAGTAAAACAGCACTGATCTGAAACTAACCTGAACCTGTTTAATATGTTTGATACAATAAGATTAGTTCTGATGATCTGAACAAAAATTATTTCTGTTCACAGGAATTTTGTTCTTTCTTTCTCTCTACAGTTTCCTATACTCTGAGGTCAAACTCCATAAAACCTCTGATAGAAACTAAACTGTCTCTTCTTGTTTCAGCTCTGAATATTATTTTATCTTTCTCCAGTTTGATGTTTATCTCCTACAATCTGTGAGACACGTTTCTATACTTATATACAGTTTATTTTTAAAAACATCCACCATGCAGAAAGGTACGGAAGAGCATTGCATTCACCTAATGAAAAAATATTTGACTCCTAATCTCATGATTACGAGATCGGGATCTCATAATTAGATATTATCTCATAATACACAGACTGAATGCTTGGGGAGATGAGTCGCAAACTGGACGTGATTCTGATGAGAATCGATGTTCAGCAGTGTGCCCGTGAGGAGTAGAATTACACCTGGGTGAAGTTTCAGATGGAAAGAGAGGTGAGGAGGTGATGAATTCGGAACATTCTGCTTTTATTTCGTCATTACAGAGTTACAGTTACAGTCTCTAAAGCAGCAGTAAACCCAAGGCTGCTTGTCCCAAAACAATTATTTTTATCTTTCGGATCCCAGCAGCTGTTGACCTTGGGTGCTCGGCAGTTATAAAAACTTCCCTGGATGAGATAAGAACGAAGGCTTGATCCCCCATTCCCTCCCTCGTATCATCCGTGGATGGACCAGTCCGAAGGCAGCGGTGTTGGTGACAGAGAACTGAACTCTGATGATGTGAGCTTGGGTTGATAACAACTGGTTTTGGACTCTGGGGGTCTTGGATTGGTTCCATTATCCTGAAACGTCACCGGCTCCGCTGCATCCCACCCCGTACCATGTGTTTTGATCCCCCAGCCCCCTACCCTCCTTAGCTGTCTTGCTTTTGCGAGTTGTTTTTTGTGCGTATGATTTTGTGTTTATGAGTAAACAGAGGATCAAAGCTTTTTTTTAAACTCATCTATCCCATTGTGTGTATTTCCAAGCTTTTTAAAGGTAGTGTGAGCCCTGCTGGTTGCAGCATGACCTGTACACCTGTTCCCCTATGTTTTTGTCATGTGTGTCTTCTTGAACGGGTGTTCTTAATGTAATTTCATTGTGCTCCATACAATAACAATAAAGGCATCATCAAAAAAGAAAAACTGAAAAAAGTGAATTTTGCATATTTGGTCTCCTTTAATGTACCTGTTTATCGACAGAAGGTGCAAAGATAGGATCCGGGTGATCCAGTGTTGGCTATTTACCTCCAATTAAATGTTCGGAGCAGATGTTAAGTCGATGATTTTTTCCAGTGAAATTCAGCTTGTCCCATCTAGCATGCTAACACCAGAAATCTTTAAAATGGGTATTGTTATTCCATTCTTAATGTAAATACTGTTATTATAAACCAGTGTAGACACGCTTATATTGATCAGAGTATTGTAGACGGTTGTTTTTATCAATAAATATGATCTGTAGTCTGTATTTATTCTACGATGCAGTTTTGTTTGCCTCATTAAAACAGTGAAAAATGTCCCTGCAGCTCCTAAAAATGCTTTGACAAAATGTATAGTCAGTGAAGTAACCAGTCATTAACTCATTATGGATCAATAATCCCTGAAAGTCACGGGGAAAATAACAAATAGTAGTTTTCAGCGTTCTGTCCGCTCAGACAGACTGACTGTGGCGCTGCTGTTTGGAACTGCGCTCCATGAACCACGTGACCGTGTGTCGGCTGGTTCAAAGAGTGTCGCAACTCTGCTCCGACCGACACAACGGGCTGAACCATTGTTAGACAGATGAGAGGGGGGACAACTAATTTTCAAAAGACTTAAACTCTTGGTAGTATGGCTTTACTTAAAATTATATATTTGTGAAATTCATTATTTGGAGGGGCCCAATTTAGGGTTTTCCAATATTGGGGGGGGGGGGGGGGTCAGGACCCCCCGGGATTTCCGCCCTTGCCTCAGTCTGTTGTACCCCTGTAGCCTGTAGTCGTGTACTACTATACTCAGCCAGACGTCCTTCCATCTTCTAAAACTATCTGATGACATTTTACAGCAACAATTCATTGAACAGAGCTGGAAAAATATTCACTCACCTTTGAAAACACATTCTTGTTTGAAGGAGGGGGAGAAACAAAACAAAAGTGCAGAGTTTTGTCTCTTCTTGTTTGAACATCAGAGGCAGGATAAAAACATAGAACCTGGTTTGGCTAATGTCTGAAGTAGGGGATGGGTTGTTGAAGAAAAGACTGAAAGTGGTTAAGCTGCAGGGCTCTCTGCAGAACACGTTATCCTGTGGGCGGAGCAGTCGGATTGACTCATTTTGAAAAAGCTAAAGGGGAAGCGAGAGAAGCTTGGTTGAATTGGGCAGAAAGCAATATGTTTAATTTCAGGCATAACTTGAGAAAGGAAAGTGCTAGCTGTACGAAATTTGAACGTATAGTACATGTGAAGTGATGTGTAACAATATAGCTCAGTTAAAACATCCCTAAACAACCTGTAAAAAATATTCATTTTTAGCTATCTTTTTGCAGGTTATTTAGGGATGTTTTAACCAAGCACACATCCCTTCCTCATGAAGATTCATTTTAATTAAATCCAGTATTTTAACTTTTTTACAACAATGGTCAAAGTTGAACTCTAATACCTAATAATTTTCATCAAAAACTGGAACCTAAACGTCTGATTAAAATACAAAGCAGGATTTATCGATCAATATTTTCATCAACAGTTTTAAAATGAAGTCTCTGTTTTAAGTTTTGCATGTTTAAGAAACAATATTAATATAATTAATTTAAGACATTAAAAACATTAATTATTTGTAAGAATTTATCTAACTTATGAGTAAAATAAGTTGTGTACTACAAATTTAAATGTAACTTAGAGGAAAATTTAAATGTAACTTAGAGGAAATATAATGGTGGAATTAGGAGGCAAGTTTTAATGAAAGACAAAGCAAGAAGATGATGTGTCAACAAATAATACAAACTAACAACTTAAAGAGACACAGAGGAGCAGAACCACAGTTTTAGACTGAAGACGCGCATCTACGTTCACATCAAATGCGTCTGTCCTCTCTGGGCACCAGCGTTGGGAGGCGTGCGTTTTGAGATTTTTGGAGGCGCGCAACGCTTTTGGTGTAAATGTAGCACAAGCAGTGCTTTAAGTGGGCCGGTACGCAGTTCCACTACTTCTCAGTTTTACCCCTCAGCGTACCGGAACTTATTTCCTGATTCAGATGTGTTCCGGAACTTTTTCTGGTGTTGTAAAGCCTGCGTTTCCCATTTTTCTCTGCTCCCTGTACATAAAGCTCTGAAACGCGCAGACTGAAAGAGGAAAAAAAAAAGGAAAAAAAAAAGGTGTGCGTGCTCGCTCTTGGGCGGCAGCACGCTCTTATCGCGCACAGACTGAATTTATGAAGAGAAAAGCACGACACAGAACGGAAAAAAAACAAAAAAAAAACGCATGACAACAGGGAATCCGGTGCTGAACAGTAAAAAATCAAGAGTTTGATCTGTTGAAACACATGAGGATGATGAGGCGTCGCTGGTGAGTGACATACTGGTAAACATTGATACAATATAAACAGCTGGGAGGCAGCTAATAACATGAGAGAAACTAAAGAGGACTCATTAAATGAAGAAAAGAAAACTAAACAGA
>JARVGW010237915.1:0-10639 GCA_031762495.1 Anablepsoides rubrolineatus | reverse complement strand
ACAAGACAAATTAAGTCATATATGGATTTACTTATGATATCAGAATGATCCAGGTATCAAAATGTAGCTTTTAAAGCCAAGAATCTGAAAATTTAATGAGGTCATTTTGACCAAATTTAACTTAATCCTCATTTCAATGATGGCTCACATTTGTACAAATAATTGATTTGTTTTAAAGAACTGAATAAAGTTTTAAATAAGTAAAAATAATACTTTAATTTAATCAGTATGTTTCAGGTTTTATCAGGGATCTTTTGTTATTAAACGAGTGTTTTATGAGGAGGGTGATTATCTCCCAGCAGTCGACAACAATCAGGTCATTGTTTGCCTCAGGACCACACGCTGCATCATGAGACTGTGGTGTTAAAATCACATCCAAGCAATAAAACACTCTTTTATTTCCCTCCTCCTCCCCATGTTTCATTCCTGCGCTGTAAATCAGGAAGTGTCTGGTTTATTCATCCTTTTATCTGCCTCCTCGTTTCCTCTCATCCCTCTATCAGCCCCATCATTGCTAACAACCTCCTGGTCTTCATCACGCCCTTCCTCCCATCTGTCCTCCTCCTCTGTCCTCTGCACATCAGCAGCCACTCCTCGGGCCGAGCTGTTTACTTGGTGATTTAATCGTACGGTGGCTTAATGACACTTGATTGCTGGGTTTGTTTAACAAGCCAGGGGTGAGGGGGGGATCCAGGACCAAGAGGCAGAGAGAGGAGCACACTTTGCACCAGAGTTAGGAGTGGAAACAGGTCGTGAGTAGAAGACAAGGCTTCAAATTATAAAAGAAGCCATAAAGTTTGGTAGAAAATCCAAAAGCAGTAAAGATGGCAGACTAAACGGAACCTTCTGAGACTTCCTAAAGGAGAAGAAAGGTTAAAAAAAGAGCTTCAGGATTGTAGTTCAGAGCCATGGAGCTGCTGGAGGTGTTTTACCGCTCGAAACTAAGGAAGAAGCAGAAAAAACTGGAGCTGAGCCGATCCAGCAGAACACTCTTTCGAGCGCCGTCTGAGTCCAGCGTCAACAACCTCCTCTCCAAAGTGCTCAGGTTCACATCCAGGTAAAAAACAAAACAAAACGCTGGATTTAATCTGAAAAACAGAGCAGGTTAATAACAAACTCTTAATTATTTGGCAATGAATCAGTCAAACTTTGTACTAATTTAGATACAATTTCAGAACCTATAGGTGTAAAAACGATGAAGAGAAACCAGTTTATTGCTCAGTAAACGCTGAAAAACAAAGTTAAATACTCTTTAAAGACTTTTCACTGCAGAGTTTTGGACAAAACTAGAAAACTACTCAAGCAAAAGTCATAAAACTGTTCACAAAAACTGGGAAAGTAAAAGTACTTTTACACACTCTTTGTTTTTTAACTCAAAATAGTGACTATGATGCAGAAATGTGTTTGTTCAACTAGCTAAGGAAAGTTTATTATGTTGATGATGTTTAATATTTTATTGTTTTAACTCAGTCTTAACTTAAAACAAGAAGTAATAAACAGTTAAATCAACTTTGACAACTTAAAAAACGATGTTGACACAACAAAAACAATGTAATCAACTTCTTAAACTTTAACTTCTACAGCAGTACTCCTCAACTTGAGTTAACATGCTTTATTTATTTATTTATTTATTTGTTTATTTATTTATTTATTTATTTATTTTTACACACTCTCTAAGCAATAAACTGTTGAATTTACTGAACCAAACTGGTTCCACTAAACCAGGTTGAGTAAATTGAGTAATAAATGTTTATTTACTCAACCAGGCTTAGTGGAACCAGCTGACATGACTTTGTTCAGTAAATTACATTTTTTAGAGCAGAAACATCTTTCATGATGAGTTCAAACATATTTCATTTGTAACGAGTAACTAGGTGTTACTTTTACTTCTTTACATTAAAATGTATCATTTTTAGCTTTAAAATGTAACGAAATAAAAGTAGCTACTTAAAAAATAAGTGGTAACATTACAAATCCTCAAAGTACTGTAACAAAGTAAATGTACTTAGTTACAGTAAACCTCTGTGAGTGTAATGACTCCCGCCAAATTTAACAGTCGTCTGTTAGAACTGTGGACTGACAATAATTTGGTGAAATATCGCGATATATTATGATACTGTAATCAAATGGGTTTAATGCAGTTTTTTTCCAAATGCTCATCCATAGAATTGATTATATTTTGTTTATTTTTATGAGAACTGTATTTATATTGAACATTTTTTTCTTACTACATCCATTAGGCCTTAAAAAAATCGATACAGTAGGAAATGAAATATCGCGATATTTCAGTGTATCGATATCTTCTTTCACACCTGGTATTTGTAAAACAAACTGAATCGTCACAGTTTTTTGGGTTCTACAATGTTTTTGTTGGCATTGGACATATTTTGGCTCCAGAGTTTTATCAGCTGTAAACGTACTTTAATGATTATATCCTGAAAGTTATAATAAAATCTGTCCAGTTGAGAGTGTTAGATTACTTGGTCTGATTTAATATTAAAAACAGATTTTTGTAATCAGGGTTCCTGCAGCTTAAAGCAAATTAAATTTAAGACTTTTCAAGACCAATTTCACAATAAATGAATGAAAAAACAAACAAAAAAGAAACAGTTAGTGACAATTTTACCCAAATTCTTACTTTAACACAGAACAACGATTTTATTAAATTATTTCAAAGAATAAATAAATAAATGTAACCAATTATTTTAATGTTTGGGATGAATTACAATCATCAAATTACAATGTGTTAACATTTCTTTGTATCAAGCATAAGAAGCAAAGTGACGTTCCCATTCCAAAAAACAGACACCAAACAAAACAAAAAGCTCAAAAATTCAAAGAAAGTAGAAAAGAAAAATAATTAAAAAAAATATATATATATAAAATATATATTTATACATTTAATATGTTAACATTCTTAAGACCTCTGAAAGATTGATTTAAGACATTTTAAGGCTAATTAAGGCCTTATTTTTGGATTCAATGCATTTAAAGACTTTTCAAGTATCCGCAGGAACACTGGTAATGTTTCATAACTTTAAATTCTTTAGATAATCTGGATAAAATTATTAGTTTTTGTAAAAAGAACCATAAAAAGACATATTTTTACATGCACTGCCCTTAGTAAAAAGTAGTATATGCAAGCATCCTTTAAGTATACTCATTTTAAACTAAAAATAAAAGAATATACTTCCAGTTTACTTTTTATGTACTTATCTGAGAAATACTAGTTTATCTTACACTATACTTGGCTTGTACTAAAAGTATACTAGAAGTTTAAATATACTTAGTTTATACTAATGTTTAAACTTTTGACCAAGATAAACTTTAGTAGTACACTGAAAGTACATTTTCACACAGATTATTATTATTTGTAGTATATTTCAAGACTTCTGAGTATAATGTCATAAACATATTGTAGGCCAATTTAGCCCTAGAAATATACATGTTAGTAAATTTACAAATACACTTTTATATACTTTACGATACTTAATGACATGTATTCTTCCTTTTGGTAAGTTTATAAATTTAAAAATACACTAGCAGTATACTTAAAGTATACTTTTTATAAACAAAAATGTCCCAATTTAGTACAAATGAGTATTAAATCAGTATACTTTCTAATACACTACAAGTACATGGTGCCTAGTATACTTGATATACCTAAACTTATACTTAATAAAATGAACTTCAAGTATACTAGTGTTTGGTAAGGCTGGTTTCCACCCTGAGGTGAATCTTTCTGTAAGTACAGCAGTGTTGATAAAGTTTTGAGGTATTCCAGTCATGTCCTGTCATTAACCAGGTCCCAGAGGTGCCAGCTTTTATGTCCTGTCTCCAAAAGTCCAAACAGATCAAATCACTTTTTGTTTATCTCTGAGAATAAATACAGAGAACATGTTAAATATGACGCTGTTATCACAACTGGTTAGATAAGGCTTTTCTAAAATAAACGGTGATGTCAGGGGGATAAAAATCAGTTGGACCTTAATGATCCTCACAAATAAATCAGAGAAGGCCTTGAAACTCTGTCTCATCAACTAAGCTGCCTGATCTTGTCTTTGTGCTTCTCTTTTAGGTGTTTGAAGCAAATTCACTGCAAAAACTGTCCATCTAACCAAGTTTTAAAAGCTTATATTCAGCTAAAAGTTTGTTTGATCTTGTTTTGAGACTGATTTACTAAACAAGAACTGATTGTGTCAGAATAATAATCTTGTTTTCAGAATGTTTCAGATTATTTGTCTTGTTAGCCTGAAAATTTGATTCAAGTTAAGTTAAATTTTCTGCCAATGGAGTAAGAAAATTTTACTTGTTAAGATTCTTGAAATACTTAATTTGACACAATTTTTTCTCATTTTAAGAATCTTACCAAGTAAATTTTCTTACTTCATTGGCAGAAAATCTTGACTTAAATTGAGTCAAATTTTTGATGGACAGTTTTTGCAGTGTGTCTGCATTAAAAATCCTCTTAAATATCCTTTCTAATAACTGGGGTCACCTGTGTATGGACGTCAAAGGTCACCGAACTTACCAAACCAACATTTGAGTTCCAATAATTAGTTCTAAAGGTTTTGAAATCAATAAAATGACAACATGCACCTGCCTAATTTAGTTTAACTATTTATTGCACACTTTCTGTAAATCATTTAAACTTAATTTCACTTCTCAAAAATCACTGTTTGTCCCCTATATGATAGATTTAACTGATTTGTTTTATCCAAACAATCAATGATTTATAAAGTTAAATCAGGAAAATGAACAAGGCTGCCCAAACTTTCGCACATCACTGTATAAGATATAAGTAGCTAAAAGTAGTAAATCTGAATAAAAGTAGCAAACAGCTAGTAGTAAATTTGACTCAAATTAAGTCAAACATTTCTGCCAATGGAGTAGGAAAATTTTACTTGGTAAGATTCTTAAAATGAGAAAAAAATTGAGTCAAATCAAGTATTTCAAGTATTTACAAAGTAAAATTTTCTTACTCCATTGGCAGAAATTTTTGACTTAATTTGAGTCAAATTTTTAGACTAACAAGACAAATAATCTGACACATTCTGAAAACAAGATTATTATTCTGACACAATCAGTTCTTGTTTAGTAAATCAGTCTCAAGACTTTTTTGTTTGGATATGAGGTTTTAAAACTTGGTTAGATGGACAGTTTTTGCAGTGTTAAAGTGTTTTTAACCCGACTTGTGTTTTAATATTCAGTACCGTACAGCCTCTGAATCCCTCGTTGTTGTTTTACCTCTGCAGACGCTCTGAGCCGGCGTCTCGCCCTCATTCCTGGCACCTCACGAAGCTCGATGAAGGCCAGCCGGACTTTAACCCCGCAGAGATGGATGCTCTGAGCAGCGCCTGGCAGAACAGTTACCCCACCAGGTCAGTGTGAAGTCACAAACAGCTGCTGAGTTACCACAGAATTATTTAGGTCAATAAACCACCTTTCTTATTTTAGATCAGTTGTTCAGATAAAAGAGTGTGGCTAACAGGTTAGCTGCCATTAGTGAAAGTAGCTAATGTCAAAAGATAAGTATAAGTCTGTTTCTTTGCTCAGTTGTTGAGCTAATGGGATTTAGCTAACAGGTTAGCAGCCAATAGGGACAGTGGCTAATATAAAATAAGTAGAGATTGACACATTTTTAGGTTTAAAATATTTACCTTGGTAGTTGCTAATGGGATGTAACAAGTTAGCAGCCTTTAGCTACAGTGGCTAATGTAGAAGTAAAATAAATTAATTTAATATTATTCTTATTTAGTTCAGTTACTGAGCTAACAAGGTGTGGCTAACAGGTTAGCAGCCTTTAGCTACAGTGGCTAATGTAGAAGTAAAATAAATTAATTTAATATTTTTCTTCTTTATTTCAATTACTGAGCTAACAAGATGTGGCTGACAGGTTAGCAGCCTTTAGCTACAGTGGCTAATGTAGAAAACGTATGAGACAAAGAAGACATTTTTATATTTTTAGTTCTTTATTTAAACAGTTGTTTAGCTAATGTGCTGTAACTAGCAGTTTAGCATTTGCTATAGTAGCTAATGTAGAAAAAATAGTAGAAGTTGTCACTTTGTTAGGTCTATAATGTCGTTTTGTTCTTTGTATCAGTTGTATCAGTAATAGGATGTACCTTACAGGTGGCTAACAGGTTAGCAGCTATTAGCTACAGTAGCTAATAGCTGATATTGGCAAGTTGCTGCTTTGGATTATGTTCCAACTTCAGTTTTTTGATAAAACATCAGTATACAGTTTGTTTTGAATATTCAGTTCTTAGTTTAGAGCATTAAACACAAATAAATTATAAAAGCAGTTAACTGCTATAAGAAAATAATTCAGTAATGATTTATAGTGTGAATGCTAAAACATAAACTTATAGGTGGAGCTGTTTGTTTGCTTGTGGGTTAAAGTGACATCACATTTTTGTAATAATGTATGTGACATAACGGGTAAAATCATAAGTATTATGCTAAATTTCTTAAATACAAATATATTTTCTTTGACTTTTTGTATTTTATGGATATTCATGTCACATGCACTTTAAAAGAACAGTTATCAGATTTAATATTTCTTTTTTTTATTATTTGTAAATGTTTATTTTGAATCTCTCTGTAAGGTTATCAGGTCAGAGTTTTTTCCTGCCGTGTGTCTCAGGCGCGTCTCGACCTTTGACCCGAGATTCTGCCTGGGTTTCTTGAAACGTGGAAACATTATCGCTTCCTAACGCAGGAAGAATTTCATATTTTCTGTTGTGGTTTGTGTGAAGGGGGAGCTGAGCCGTGTCACAAATTCCTTTCTGATGTAACCGTGTGAAACAAAGAGGACCAAACGCTGACGTCTTTGCCAACAGAGACCATCATTCCTGATCGGCCTCCCCCTCAACTTTAAGTCTCCCGTGACAACCCCTCCCTCCTCGCATCGTTTGCTAAAGTTTCACAGCTCTCAAGATTAAACGAAACTTAGACGAGTTAAAAACAGACAAAAGAAAACGTGTCCTCCTTTTCTACACTGCAAAAACTGTCCATCTAACCAAGTTTTAAAAGCTTATATTCAGCCAAAAAAGTTGCTTTGAGACTGATTTACTAAACAAGAACTGATTGTGTCAGAATAATAATCTTGTTTTCAGAATGTGTCAGATTATTTGTCTTGTTAGCCTGAAAATTTGACTCAAATTAAGTCAAAAATTTCTGCCAATGGAGGAAGAAAATTTTACTTTGTATGTGTGTGTGTGTGTATATAGGTATAAATATTTTTTATTATTCTTTTTTGTTAAATAGGGGAAGAAATTATAAGATTTTTTCTTTTTCTGCTTTCTTTCATTTTAGGAGATTTGTATTTCTTTTTTTTTGTTGTATTGAAATTTTTATTTTTAATTAAAAATGAATAAACTATTAAACTAAAAAACTAACTAAACTAAATACTTGATTTGACTCATTTTTCATTCAAGAATCTTATCAAGTAAAATATTCTTACTCCATTGACAGAAAATTTTGACTTAATTTGAGTCAAATTTTCAGGCTAACAAGACAAATAATCTGAAAACAAGATTATTATTCTGACACAATCAGTTCTTGTTTAGTAAATCAGTCTCAAAACAAGATCAAACAGACTTTTTTGACTGGATATAAGGTTTTAAAACTTGGTTAGATGGACAGTTTTTGCAGTGCAGAGCTGTAATTGCATTGTGTCCGACTGAAGGAGCTGCTGGGTCAAACGCTGACGTAGACCCTCGCTCACCAGTTTTACATTCCAGACGCCTAATCAGAGAGAGGAGGTGGTGCACTGGGCCTTCAGGGCTCCTGCTTTTTAAAAAGACATTCATTGTGACTCTGAATGATTTGTTTTAATAAAATAAGCTACAATTTAGCTCAGTTTGAAGAACTAGAAGCACCCAGAGGCCAATTTCCCCTATTGATAGTGAAGAATCCATCAAAAAAAAAGTCCTTTGGCCAACACCCACCTGTGGTAAAGATTTAATGAAAATCTGTCCATAAGTTATAAGACATACAGACTGAAAACATAACCTCCTTGGTGGAGGTAAAAATGAAGGCTGGCAAAAATTTGGTGATGTATGAAATATTGTGATATATTGAAACCTTGTATGGTGATATATTGCCAGTTTTTCTCTAAAAAAGTCTTATTTAAAAACAAATAACCATGAATAAATTCACATTCTTTTTATCTTAAAGCTGTATTTGTATTGCACATTTATTCTAAGATCAGCCTTAATTAAAAATCAGTACAATATCAGAAAATGAAATATAATGCGATGTTAGCGATATAGCGATATTTCAATATATCGATATTTTCCTACACTCCTAAAAACTCAAACTGATCATGTTCGGTGATGTCGTGGACGATTTTAACAAGTTGCACAAAACCAAAACGTATTGAATTGAAGCTAAAATTCTCTCTCTTTTTTGTGTCTTGATCTCTCAGCGTCTCGACCACCGACCTGTCCGGCAGGTTCGACTACGGCAGCGGTGGCTTCTTGAGGAAGAGTCCAGACCAGTACAGCTCCAGGGGCAGCATGGAGAGCCTGGACCCACCCCAGTCCGCTCAGCTCTACTCCGCCTTTCAGAACCAGCACCTGCTCGGACACTCGGCCTACTCGTCCTGCCACCAGCTGTCCTCGGCCAGGTTCGTAAAGACAACCTGGGAGTGGGCCGTGATGCGTTTGAGGCGCCTGGGAAAAGATAAACTCATAGAAAACTTAAACAATGCAGTGTAAAAGTAGTCTAGCTGTAAAGTTGATATTTTTTAGGTAAGCCATTATTAAATTAGAGCTATTCAGGATAACCTTTGACCTTTGACCCCATGACCCTAAAATCCCTAAGAATCATTGTTGACCTACAACCTGTGAAGTTTGACACTCCTCTGTTACACAGTTACAGACATAAAGCTCAGAATGTTTTAGCTTTGTTAGCTATGTTGTCATGCTAATTAGCTGTTAGCATGTGGCGGGGCTCGCTCTCGACTGCTACCACACCAGAATTTATTTATTTATTTATTTTCAAAATGTTTATTAATTTCATTAAAACCCAACAAATAATTTTATATACAATAAAAATAAAAAAATAATATATATATATATATATATCAAAATCCCAAACTAAATGAAATGAAAGGCAGCAGAGAGAAGAAAAAAATCTTATATCTGCCCCTTTTTTCCAATAATTAGTTCATATAACAAAAAAAATATATTTTATTAACAAAACAAAAGACAAAATCCTTTAATCCCTCTAGAACAACAATGTATATAGATACACATTATGCTGTTTCTTATTTCTTTAACAATCCAACTTTTATCATTTTCTTAAACGTACACAGTGATCCTGCATCAATATCTTTAAAATGTATTCGGTTGAAGGAACTGAATTGATCACAAAACAGATTAAATTAGTAGAAAAGTAGCTGAAAATGGCTAATAAAGCTAAAAGTAGATAAAATTAGCAAAAGAAAGCTAAAATTAGCAATAAGAATTCAAAATTGACAGGCAGGGAAAGTAGTATGAAAATTTTCAAATAAGCAAAAAACAAGAAAAGGAGTACAAAAAATAAAAAAAAGGTTTTGAAATAACTAAAAAAAAGGCTGAAACTAGCCTTAAAGTAGCTTAAAATGCTAAATAGCTGAAATTAGCACAAAGAAACAAAAATTGCTGATTTAAGTAGCAAGAAGCTAAAATTGTTGATAAAGAGGGAATTTACTTTATTCATGTATAATACTAGAAATTTAACCCTAAAAATAATCCATAAAGTGGGGGGATAGTATTATACATGAATAAATACAGTAACTGGGAAAAGCTCAAATTGGCTTAAATCACCTACAAAGTAGCTAAAAACACAAAAACAGCTGAAATTAGCAGAAAACACATGAAATAAGCATAAATTAGTAAAAAGAACCCAAAAACGTCACAATTAGCAGAATAGCAAAAAAAGGACAGAATGATAGCTCACAAAGCAGAAAAAAGCTAAAATCAGCCAAATGCAAGCTAAAGGAAGCTGAAATTAGCATAATAGTTAACAAAAGCACAACCAGAACAAACTGTAAAACGTTCAGTAAATATTTTAGGGTTTTAAAGATGTTGACGACGTCTGTATTTATTTTCAGTGAAAAAGAAAATCTCTCAAAGTATAAGTAGCTGAATTACCAAAAGTCATAGCTGTAATGTGCTGAAGTAACCAAAGGTTTTGATATATAAATTGTTGAAATGGTCCAAAACATTGTTACTCAGTAATCAATAAATTGATCATACTTGATTAACTCGTCTTCCAGGTCATCGAACAGCATCGAGCACCTGCACAGCAAGCGAGACTCCGCCTACTCCACCAGCTCCAGCATCCCGGAGTACCTGGCCTCGACCCCGACCTTCAGTCCGGAGCGCTCCTACTCCCTGGAGATGGTTCCTCAGAGAGGCGGCGGGAGCGCCGAGACGCTGCAGGCCGACGTTCACGGCGTGCGGCAGGGCGGTCCCTGTCAGGAGCTAAGCCCCGCCTCTGCTGCGTCGCTCAGCAGCGGCGACTCCAGGGACGGGGCCAGACCGGGACCGAACCGAGACCTCCAAGGTAAAGTAGATGAGTGTAAACTGTAGAGTCCTGACCTGTAGATGAGTGTAAACTGTAGAGTCCTGACCTGTAGATGAGTGTA
>JARVGW010237819.1:0-10650 GCA_031762495.1 Anablepsoides rubrolineatus | reverse complement strand
TCATAAGCTGAAAATTTGACATAGTTACTTTATTTTAGTATAAATTTGGAATATAGGCTTGGAAAGCACATAACATCACCCCTTTAACAGTATTTAGTCAAAAGCTTTAACAAGTGTTTTTATAAAAGAAATGTAAAACTCATACAGGTTCAGGTTTTTAGGTGGCTTTTAGTTGAGAACTTGCACTATAGAAAAATAGATTGAATGGAACTGAATAAAACGCTGTCCTGGTAATCCTTGCAGCCAGAATGTAAAAGGACAATGTGTGTGTGTGTGTGTGTGTGTGTGTGTGTGTGTGTGTTTATTTGAGTGGTAGCAAAGATAATAACAAAAATCACTGGACAGGTTTTTGGAGATGCACAGTAATGTTTTCTTTTTAACTAATTCCAATAATCAATAGTCTCCTTCCAAGAGCTTCTAACTGATGGTATGCCAGGAGAAAGACTAATGAACAAAAGTTTAAGATCAGAACATCAAAACTCCTAACAAGACCAAAAACATTTGACGCTTTAAATTAATAATTTTTGAAATGTAAAACTAGTAACAAGCTAAAATTTCCTAAAATTGATTTTGTCAGTGTGCCCCAGGGTAGCTGTGAGTACAATGTAGCTTACCACCATCAGTGTGTAAATATGTGTATTAATGGTGAATAATTGAACTGGGATGTGCTTTGGAGTCCATGGGACTTCATAAAGTACTATATAAGTTCTAGCCATTTACCAATTTCCAAAAAATTTTAAACACAACAATATCTCAAATGAACAACTACATATTTAAATAAGGTGCATTACTTGATTGATAAATAGATATTGTTCAGGGTTCCCAGGCGGTACTGCATGTCGTACTGAAAGCACATCAGTCTTGCGGACCATCTGGCCATCCTCATGCCAGCTCTGTTCATGCCTTTGGTCATGAGGGTCATGAGAGCTTGAGGATCTGTTCTCAATATGAATCTGGATCCCCATACATATGTTCACCATCGTTCCACAGTTTCAAAGTTTGCCAGCAGTTTTAAAACAGTTTGTCTTGGCTGTAAAGACGCCAAGCTGCAGCATGTGCAGTCTCTGCAGAGACAAGTCTTCATGTACCTGAACAACCCAGACCAGTCTCTTTCAGAGTAAAACATGATTTTATTGTTTTGATGTGGTTTTTGCGAGTTCTGGCAGCATGAAATGTTATGAATGTGGCCATGTCGGTCATAAGCGCTCGTCCTGCGGGGCCCGCGCTCTGGGGGCTGCGGTGTCGGCTCCTGCGTCCCAACAGGTGCTGTGCGCTCCAGCTGGTGGCGACGGTGGTTCTGATGGAAGCTCCACTGATGAGGGGTCCAATGACACTCTTTAGAAGTGACGGAGTTCTTTCCAGATGTTGAGCGGTTCGTCAGATCTGTTCATAAAATCAGAAGTTTGGCCAGTTATGAACAATTAAGCAAACAAAAAAAAGATTTTGTCTAAAGAAACTTTTGACAGGAAAAACAGGAAAAAGTTTTGAAGTAGTTCTTTTATTTTCTCAAATTTGTGCACAGGTGTTTTTTTCTCTTCCTCGGCTGGTATCACTGCTCTTCTTTTCCAGAAAAACTCTATGGAGGAACTGCACCATTGATGCTTTACTGGACAGGAACACAGGAGAACCTCATCCACCTTCAGCTCTCTGTTTATCACAGACAGTCAGGGAGAATGATCTTGTAGATGTTTAGAGAACATTAAATCCAGCTGTTAGACAGTACAGCTGGGTCAGAGTGACAGGGGACAGTATAAAAGCTGCCAGGCTGGACAGGATTTACATAAACAAAACTCACAATACTAGAATCGCCAAAGCTACCATATCTCCAGTAGGGTTTTCTGATCATCATTTATGTGCTTTTGACTTTGTTACACAATTACAGTCACATCGCTGCTATAACTGGCACTTTAACATCCGTCTGACTCAAAATAAAGCTTTTGTTGAGTCTTTCACTATTTTCTGGAATCAGTGGAGGCTTTTAAAAAAAGACTTTGTGTCTCTTGCTAGATGGTGGGACAATGTTAAAATTCAGATTAGATTATTTTGTCAGCAATACACCTCTCACATTGTGGCTGTAGAATGAGATTACATGAATGCACTTGAACAGGAATTAATTGAACTGGAACAGAACATTATTGAGGGAACAGATGGTAACAGTACAAACTGGGACAATAAGAGAAAGCACTTAGCTAGATTCCTTTTTGAAAAAGCTAAGAGTGCCCTTGTGAAAACTAGGATAGCAACCATTAATGGAATAGATGCTCCGACTCGCTTCTTCTTTAAACCTGAGAGACGAGTCAGGGAACAGAACCAAATGACACACCTGGAACTGCCTGATTGGACGATACAGTAACATCTGACCCGTCAGAGATGAGGAAAGAGGCCATTAACTTCTACTCCAGCGCTGAAAGCTGTGATCCAGAGTGTGTGGACAGAATACTGGAAAGTCTCCCCCAGCTGGATGAAGGACAAGCAGCCACTCTGGACTCCATCCTCTCATTTGAGGAAATGACAGAAGCAGTACAACAACTTAGCGGTGGTCGTTCTTCTCGGATTGACAGCCTCCCTGTCGAGTTCTACAAATGTTTTCGGTCACTTGTAGGAAAAGACTTGCTGGAGGGCTTGACCTCTGGATGTTTGCCATCAAGTCGTACAAGAGCAATACTAACTCTGTTACCAAAAAAAAGGAGATCTTGGACTTCTGAAAAACTGGAGACCAGTGTCACTTTTATGCACAGACTATAAAATAATGGCCAAGTGTTTGGCAAACTGGCTGTTGTGGATTACTGTTGCCATACAGTTTTTCAGTCTAACATATTTTGTTCCTGATCGTACGATAATGGACAATCTTTTTTTGATACGGGACATCATTGATTTGTCAAAACTCTTTGACTTTGATGTTGGTTTACTTTCCTTGGATCAGGAAAAGCTTTCAATTGAGTTGATAATGACTATTTGTTTAAAACATTACAAGCATTTGGTTTTGGTGTGGGTTTTCTTTCATGGATTCAGCTCCTGTACTCAAGAGCCACTGTTTTGATAAAGGTGGGAGGGGACCTTAATCGGCCTGTTCCAGCTCACAGGGGCGTAGGGCAGGGGTGACGACTGTCTGGTATGCTTTATGCTCTAGCTAATGAACCTCTTCTACACAAGCTCAGGAAACATCTGGCAAGGTTGGTCTCCTTTCACAGGGCTTTAAACTCAGTTAGCCTCTCAGCTTATGCAGATGACATTACTATTTTGTTACAGGACAGGGAGATGTAAGATTGATTGAGGAACAGCTACTTCTTTATCAGAGGGCATCATTGGCTAAGGTAAACTGGTCCAAGAGTGAAGGTCTCTTACTTGGCAGGTGGAACAGCCATCAGCCACCCGCTTTGCCTACTGGGTTGCAGTGGAACATGGAAGGAACGAAAGTGCTAGGGGTATTTTGGGGGACTAATGATTATCAAAAAAAGAACTGGGAAGGGTTAGTAGAGAGAGTTAGTGCCCGATTGTCTCATTGGACCTGGGTCCAGCCTCAGTTGTCATACAGGGTGAGGACTCTGTTTGCTAACAATCTAGCATCCTCTATGCTCTGGCACCGATTTACTGTCCTAGACCCACCAAGAACCCTTGTGTCAGACATACAGAAAAACTGGTTGATTACTTCTGTTGAGGATTCCACTAGATCAGATCTGCAGTGTTATTCCAATCTGTGTCTGAAGGAGGACAAGGACTGACAGACATCCAAAGTCGTTTCACGGCTTTTCCACTCCAGGCTACACAACGCTTCCTCTACCAAGAGTATCTTCTCTGGACTGAGACTTCTTCGTTGCTGCTCCGCAGGGTGGAAAACTTGAACTACCTCTTCCTCATAAATCTCACGGACATAAGAACAATGTGGACATCTGATTTTTACTAGTCAGTTTAACACACTTGGAAAACTGTTTTCCGCTCAACAAGGGTCTGCGTTCTACAAGAGTGTTGGAGAAGAGCCTCTGTTTCACAATCCTCTTATTCAGAGCTGGATACGTGGATCCAGTGGTGTACGCCAGGTCTTCCTGAGGGCTCAGCTCACCAGGATTACAGACCTGAGATCCAGGGGACACTGGTAGTCTGCTGGCAGACTGAGCGAAGAAACAGGAGTCAAGGCTCCTCGTTTCTTAAACAAGCTGCTAGAGGAAGTCTTTTCCTGTATGCCTGGCTCTTTTAGATCTGAACTTCAGAGAGAGTCATCAGAGGACTACAGTGTTCCTAAATTGGGTTTTCCACCTATATCTGTTAGTGCTGTTGTGGAGGGACAAGGAGCTGATGAAGGAGGGGACACTCACCTCCAAACACTAACTTTTTCAGTTTTCTCCCAAATCCCCAAGAAGAGCCTGTACAGAATGTGTTTCTACTAATATCTTGAACAGAGCTACACTGCTGGGTGTGAATGTGTTGAAGTGGTCTGGTGTGTTGGTAAATGGACTGTACTTGTATAGCGCCTTTCTACCCTGCCAATATACTTAAATCACTTCACACTACAATCTGTGTCTCGTGGAGGAACGAGGATTGGGACGGGCTTGGACGATGATGACGAGAATGGGACTGGAACCGAAGACTCAGAGGGCAAGGAGACTGAAGACTCTGCAACAGGGACTGGAGCTGAGGCAGGAACAAAAACAAAGACAGACTTGGACGATGATAATGATGAAACTGGAACTGGCTAAGATGATGGGAATGATGAAACTGGAACTGGCTGAGATGATGGGGATGCTGTGGCTGGGACAGAGAGAGATGGAGCTGTGGCAGGAACTGGGACTGGAGCTGTGGCAGGAACTAATTGGGATGATAAAGGGACGAGGACAGACTTGGACGAAGATGACGACACTAGGACCGACGGTGGTGGTAGTTTCTCATAGAATTCAATACAGAAAGGGTCGTTCTCAGGGTCATGGTCTGGGTCATACTCTGTTTCAGACCCCGAGTCATCCGACTCAAGATACTCGATGGCAGACTCAAACTCTGGATACTGGAACTCGATGGCAGACTCGAACTCTGGATACTGGAACTCGGCAGGACCCGATAATGCTGATGATGAAGCTGGAACTGGCGAAGACAATGACGATGGTGATGATGGTGATGATGGTGATGATGGTGATGACGACGATGGAGCTGGAGACGGCGATGATGATGATGATGATGATGCTTTAGACGGCGAGGTTAATGATGATGATGATGAGGCTGAAGAGGATGGAGCTGGAGATGGTGAGGGCGATGATGATGGTGAGGCTGAAGATGATGGAGCTGGAACAGGCGATGGCGATGATGGTGATGAAGACGATGGAGCTGGAGAGGGTGAGGGCGATGATGGTGATGGTGATGAAGACGATGGAGCTGGAGACGGCGAGGGCGATGATGATGATGGTGAGGCTGAAGATGATGGAGCTGGAACAGGCGATGGCGATGATGATGATAGTGATGAAGATGATGGAGCTGGAGACGGCGAGGGCGATGATGATGATGATGGTGATAAAGACGATGGAGCTGGAGATGGCGAGGGCGATGATGATGATGGTGATGAAGACGATGGAGCTGGAGACGGCGAGGGCGATGATGATGATGATGAGGCTGCAGCTTCCTCCCCTCTAGCAATGCCAACAGCACCAAAGGAGCCGACAAAGAAGGGAGGTGGAGCAGACGGAACCAAGCCTGAGGCGGCAGCCGCTCTCCTCCTCCAACGGCGGCGAGACGAGGCCGAAGGGGCAGAGGACTCGGTGGTCTCACCCTGAGACAGCGTGGTGGTCTCGGCCGGAGACGGCGTGGTGGTCTCGGCAGGAGACGGCGTGGAGGTCTCGGCAGGAGACGGCGTGGAGGTCTCGGCCGGAGAAGGCGTGGAGGTCTCGGCCGGAGACGGCGTGGGGCGTGGAGGTCTCGGCCGGAGACGGCGTAGGGCGTGGAGGTCTCGGCTGGAGATGGCGTTGCCGGAGACGGCGTGGGGGTAACAGGAACCGCAGCTGATGTGACCAACATGGAGGTAGGGGAGGCTGTGGGGCTGGAACCCACCAGCCCGGAAAAAAACCCACGAATATGGAGGAGGAGACGCAGTTGGCCGGGCAGCAAAAGCAGATTGGAACTCTTCAGCAATCGCCAGAGGCGAGAGGTAGGAGGGATGGACCACCCGAGCATCAGCAAAGACCCGCTGATCAGTGGGTGCATCACCGTGAGCTCCTCCGGAGACAAGGCTGGGACCGGCTCCTCAACAACAGGAGTGGTGGAGGTGACGATGACCCTGCCTGCTGGGTCCTTGGTTGGTCCGTTCATTCTGACGGGATTCCGGCAGGTTGGACCCAAAAGCAAGCAGGCAGACAGCGTGACTCAAAAGAAAAAGTATTTATTAAAATAAAAGCCAGCGTGTTGGCAAAACAGAACTAACATGAACATGGAAGTCAAGACGGGGAACCAACACAGACATAGACAAACAATGAACGGATGAGTGTGTGGAGAAACTGAACCGATTATATACAAACAGGGATGAGTGGAAAGTGGAGACAGCTGAGATAATTACAAGTAGAGACAGGTGTGAATGGAAAGATCTAGAGCAAGGTAAAACTGAGGTGAAAGGGCAATACATGAAGAGGACACAAGAGGGAGACATAAGCACAAAAATAACACAGAATACAAACATAATCTTAAATCCTCACACTTGCTTTGTTAAATAACAGTAAATAAAATAAAATAAAATGGTTGTTGCCCATCATCAGGTCTCGAAACTCTTAGCTTCCTCAGCAAAATCCAACTCAGAACTAACTGGTTTTTTCCAGTTTGCTCTCAGTGTTCAGCTGTGTGTTTCTTCTAGACACATCAAAGATAACCAGGTCTCTTGTCAGAAAAACATAACATTTTATTTTGGGGAGAATATTATGTTGACTTAGAGTGGTGTTGTGGTCAAACAGGTGTTGTTTTCTCCTGCTCAGGAAAGAAGGAAAAAGAGAACAGATCTCAGTATGATAACACACATTTGAATAGAAATATCTTTAAAAAAGGAAAATCGTCTTAATGATTATTTTCTTTTTTTATGAATCACAAAAGATTAAAACAGATTGTTGTGTCAGAATTCACTGCATGACAGGTTATTCAAAGTTAATATAAAGTTTTGTCTCTAAAACATCTTTTTCAGAACAGAGTTTAGTTAGTTAGGAGACATGACCAGTTGTGGTCAAAAGGTCATGTCAGGTCACGGTCTGATGCTACATAGTAAATTTAAATTATTATTGATAATTATCCTGAGGAGTCCTTAACATAATGATGTAATCAGGCAGTCAAATATTCACATATATACATATAAATGTAATACTATTATAATTGAAGGTGAGTCGTGCAAATTTATTTTTGTATCAAACAAATAGTCCTTCGTGTTACTCTACCCCTGAAGTAGCTCTGTCTCAAAAAAGTTACGGATTCCTGTCCCACAACAATACCCACAATTTGTGCTTATGGTTTTTAGAGATTGTAACAGGCATTTTAAGCAGGTGCTACAACTTTTTGTTCTATGCTACAAAACAAACAACCTCTGTAGCACCAGTGCTATGAGCTAAAAAAGTTAACTTACAGCCCTAAAAAAAACAGACAACATTGTGGTCACATGCATTAGTCTTTTTTTCTCTCTACAGGTATTGGATTAATTTAAACACTTCACAGGAAGACCAGGGGGTGGACTTGTTCTAACCACTGTTGCCCACAGTTTAATATGAAATTACAAAATAAAGCATGCTCAAGTTCTAATTCAAAACACTTGGAGAATATAATTCTTTTAATGCAGTCTGAATAAATTCATCTGTCAAATAAAACCTGTTGAACAAACCATATAGCAACCTGTTTAAATGACTGCCCTGCTTTAAATTAAGATTATAGTTCATTCTTGTATCTCACAGATTAAAGATTAAGATGATATTGTCAGGTTGAAGAGGCACAAAGACTCTTCATTAAGGAAAAAGCCGACGTGGTGGAAAAAATAACTAAATGGAAACTTGGCAACAGGAAAATGAACAAGGGAGAACCAAACAATGGACGGTTGAGGAAGTGAAGACAAGAGACTGATTTAACACAAGTTTTTTTTCTTTTCTCTGCCTTGTTTTTACTTGACATTATGCTGCAATTGGTATAAGCTAAGTCAGCTGCTGTTTATCATAATAAAGGGTATATGTTTTCATCAATGAGACAAAGTTAATTCAAGTAAAAATTAAAATATCTGAGGTTTAAGGGGCAAATTACCTGCTGATTACACATTACCAGGTTCTCTGCTGAGCAAGAGAGGAAAGAAGTGGAGAGCCTTTATCTGAAAGTGCAGCACGTTCACTAGAGCAATACGCTTAGGGAGAGTGTGAAGACAACATTGCTTTGCGCATTGTAGGGCACTTGTAGTATATTGTACACTTTAAGTGCAACTATGGATGTAAACTGTAAAAAGTCCAACAGGGGCACTTGATTTTCCAGAGGGAAAAGGGCAGGTGCCTGACATATAGCTGCACATGTCCATGTCATATGTGATGGACTTGTGACCTGTCCAGGGTGTACCCCGCCCCTCGCACGGTGACTGCTGATATGGGCACCAGTGACCCACGTGAACCTGAAAGGAATAAATGTGTACAAAAAATGGATGGATGGATGTCCATGCCAACAAAAATAACTTCTTTAGTAAAACAAGTATGGTTGAACTTTCCTAAATTTCTCTCTTTGTTTTTTTTTTTGTTTTTTTTGTTTTTGTTTTTTGTTTTTGTAGAAGCCAGGAATGGATGTTGCTGACAGTTATGTGACGTTTGTACGTCATTCCCAGGACATGCTGCGGGAGAAGGTCAATGAGGAGGTGTATGTAGAAAGACTTTTCGATGTAAGTACAGCACAATATATTAGTCCTTTACAAATGACTACACAACTTTATAACTTCCTCTGGCAGCTGGTCAGAAATGAGTCTGCACCAATGTTCCCACAAAGTTCTGTGCTCAGGGCCCCTCCTCTTCGTACCATCTTCTTCGTACTCTGATGACACCCGCTCAACATGCCTACCAACCCTAACCTTACATTTGCACCCTCCAACCTCACTGACTGTCTCAGTGAGCACGTGTCTTCACATCCCATGTCAATAATGTTACTCGGTCTGCCTACCTTTGTAATATTAACCATCTCTGTCCTCTTTTCACACCTTACTCATCTACCATCCTTGTCCAAAGTCTTGTGACTCCCTTCTTTTTGGCCTCCCCAATAAATCTCTTCAAAAACTTTAGATGGTTCTTAACTCAGCTGCCCGTGTCATTACCCAAACCTTCTCTTATAGTCACATCACTCCCATCCTACAGAGGCCTCATTGTCTCCCTATTAATTCTTGCATCATCATGAAAACTGTTCCTCTCACTTTCAAAGCCATTCACAGTATTGCCCCTCTATATTTACTGACCTTCTACACATCTCCATCCCCTTCCACTCTCCCAGATCTGTCTCTTTCTCCACCCTTCTATACCCTCTTCCAGCCTCACCACCATGGGGAGCAGGGGTTTCTGCCACTCTGCTCCTCAACTCTGGAACTTACTTCTGGAACTTCAAAACACTCCCTCACTGTCTTAGTCTGGTCTGAAACCCCATCTCTTTAATTTAACCTATCCTTCTTAACTTAACATAGTGTACTTTCGATTACAAAAACAAAATGAAAATGTGATTTTTGTTATATTCTCTGTTTTTACACAATTGTGGTTAGGTTAGGGTTAGTTGTAAAATGTTGTGAATGGAGATTTTTGAAAAAATATAATCCTATTGTATTATAAATGAATAGGATCTTGCAGAAACTGTTGTTCATCAAAGTAGGATGCAGTTAAATCACAGTTCTGTGTGATTAATTTACAAAAATATATTTTTTAAAATTTTCAGAATTGTTTCAGTTTTAAACAAAGGGTTCAAGAATGTTGATGTTTTTCTATCACTTTTAATTTTCTTGTTTTATACTAATATTTATGCATTATTTTACCTTATAGTAATCATAATCAGACTTTGAAACCCTATTTAAACATCAATGAAAAGTTAAGATACTTTATTTTGAAAAAACAACTTCTTGTGCGCAGAGCGAGGCTGCGGTCCTCACAAAGATAGCAAGGCATGTAAGTGTGTATGGTGTATGTGTGTGTGGTGTGACGCACAATGAAATCTGTCTGATACAACAGCTTTGCAAGCTACTTTTTTTCTTTTAAGGAAAACAGGACAGGTGAAGCTACAGCCTGGTTACTTTATCATTAATTATCAATAATTACAGCAAGAATCTCCAATACAGACCCTGCGTGTGACCAGGAGTCAGCGGCTCTGTGCCTGTTTTAAAAATAGCGCTGATCAGCAGCGCAGCTACGAGCTAATGTAGTAATGTAATGTATGTAATTTCCCTCAACTTTTAAAAAAGTAGTTGTTTGTGAACTCAAAAGCTGCTGTTAGCCCACAAGCTGAGCACAGTCCTCTCTCTCTCTCTCTCTTTCTCTCTCTCTCTCTCTCTCTCTCTCTCTCTCTCTCTCTCTCTCACTTCTTGCAATATTTAAAACATTTTTTTTCAGACTGTGCCTGACAAATGAATTATTCCAACAGAGAATACATGGAAATAAAAATAAAATCCTTTACTGTGTGAGAAATTAGGTAAATAAAAAACAGTCT
>JARVGW010237810.1:0-10650 GCA_031762495.1 Anablepsoides rubrolineatus | reverse complement strand
TCTAAACGAGATGTAATGAGAGCATGAATCACTTTTTCAAGGTCTTTGATTGGGAGATATGGCTTCACCTTAGCAATGAGTCGTAGTTGGAAAAAACTCGTCTTCACCACTGAGTTTATCTGTTTATCCAATTTGAACACGTTATCAAAAATGAAACCCAAATTTCTGACAGCAGAGCAGTTGTATGAAGCCAGAGCACCAAGATTATCAGGAGAAATGTTTTTACCAAAGCTGATGACTTCTGTCTTACTTTCATTTAGATTCAGAAAATTCAGTTTCAGCCAGATTTTTATGTCTTTCAGACAGCTCAGGAGTGATTTAAATGAAGTAGTGGAACCTGACTGGATAGGCAGGTAGATCTGAATGTCATCAGCAAAACAGTGGAACGGAATCATATATTTCCTAAATATGGACCCCAGAGGCAACATATAAAGGTTAAAAAGCAAAGGGCCTAGAATCGAACCTTGGGGGACCCCACAAGTCAGAGGAGCTGTAGAAGAGGAACAATCTCCTAAATGAACAGAAAAACTCCTGTTTGTCAAGTAGGATCTAAACCAGGATAAAACTGTGCCTTTGATACCAACCAGCTGCTCTAATCGTGACAATAAGATGTTATGATCAACGGTATCAAAGGCAGCAGAAAGATCTAAAAGCACTAAAATAGCGGAGCTTCCTGAATCAACTGTTAAAAGAAGATCGTTAAAAACTCTTAAAAGGGCTGTTTCAGTGCTGTGGCGGGATTTAAAACCTGACTGGAAAAGTTCACCAATATTATTGTCAGTTAAAAAACATATTTGTTAGCTTTTTGTTCTGTTAGAATGTAGGATTTGGTTTGTGTTATTACTGACTAATTAAAATTTAAATCGTGCTAATAAGGGAACTTACTCAAACTTATTTAGTTCCAGTGCTGTAAAAATATTGTTTACATTAGCTAAAGCTAATTAACTTGTAGCCACTTCCCTTTAATTATGATGCAAAGACAGTGTGTGTGTGTGTGTGTGTGTGTGTGTGTGTGTTAGAGCTCCGTTCATTTGTGTAAATATAGGTGTATCACATCTCTGTGTGCTGAAATAAACTGTATAAAAACACGAGTGCATCTTGACTTTACAAGTTGTAATTGTAAACAACGTATCCACAGAACTGTAAAAATGTATAACTTATGGAATTTGAGTTGTTTTGTTTTCCTTGGTGTTTTTGCTAAGTTTTCTCTTTTTTTTGCTCTTTTATTTTTCCAGGAGCGTCATTGTCAAAATCGAAGAATGCAGCCATCCTATTGTCATGAAGGGTTTGTGTGCAGAGTGTGGTCAGGACCTGACTCAGTAAGGACATCTCCTTTTTTCAATAATGAACACCTCGGTTTAGTTACATGCTGATCTCTCACCCTAAGCTCAGCATGTATTTATTAAGAGATGGTTTTAAAGTTTTTACCTGTTATTCAGTCACCTGTTGGGCCTTATACAACTCAGAAAAAACACCACTTTTACAATGATGCAATCCTGATATTGAACACTGACACTGTTAGTCCCAGTGTTGTATAAAGTACCTGAAAGTGATACTTGTGTAAAAGTACAAGTATATGACATAAAATGTATTTAAGTAATAAAAGTAAAAGTATTAAGTAAAAATGAGCGGTTAGATTTTCCAAAATTATTTTAATGGGAATGACCTCATTAACAAATATTTTTTACAAAGAGGTGCAGCTTTGATGGATTGTGTACAAACTTAATACAGTATCAGAATGGTAAATATTTATACTTCTCATCAAACCACAATTAAATTCACTCTATCCAGGAGACAACAAGTTGTCAGGATAGTATTTTAACAAAAATGAGCTGAAATGAAATGGGAGAAACGACTTTCTACTTCTTGACTTTTTAAAAAATGTAAAGAGTAGAAAGTACAGATAAATGTGTAAAAATGTAAGAAGTAGAAGTAAAAAGTAGGCTGAAAAATAATTACTCAAGTAAAGTACAGATAACCAAAATTTCTACAGTAGCCAAGTATTTGTACTTACCGGTAGTTATTTTACAACTCTGGTTAGACCAGTAGTATTTTGTAAAGAATTGTGTTTTAAGTGATGCCATCAGGTGGCACCAGAGATCATACATAAGAGCACAGTCCTCTACAGAAAGAGCTGTAGTTAATAAGACCTAACTTTGAGTTTAGTAAGACGAAGCCAACATAATTTTATTATTATTATTATTATTATTTTTTTTTTTAAGGCAACAGGTAAAAAGAAAGATCTAGTCTTCAACAGGTTCTAAAATTATTAACCTAAGGCTTAAGTGTGGAAAAACACAACATCATGATAACATTATTTATTATTTATCAAAATGGACAAAGCTGTATGTGAAAGTCCACCCTCGCTGCTTTTGTTGGATTTTAGGAAGAAAACTAGCAGCATTTCTTGCGTGCACTTTATTAACTGATCATCTGGGAATAATGACCTGGGGTTGGATTTATAAAGCTTGCTTACGCCACTTTTCACGCAAAGTTTGTGATTTATAAAACTCAAACTTGACGTGAAAATGTTTTTTAAAGTCCGTATTTCTCACGCGCGGAGGGGGGGAGGGGGTGTGAGGAGACGATCAGCCGCAGATAACAGGAGGGATGGAGGAGAAGAGTGGTGGACTTATTTGTAACTATCTGACTTATTTAAGCACAATGTCAGATCCAAGGATGATGTCATTATCAGAGTCTGAAATGATATCAGATCCAATTAGTCCAAATCTATATTTTTAAAATGACAAGTGAGCTTATTCAGCATTTAAACCATCAACTATTTTCAGACGTGCTGTTAATAGTTGAAATTTGAAGGAAACACAAATCTGAAGGGATTTTAGTTTTCTTTAAATAGAACATTATTGCCTGAGAAAAACAAACGTAGGGATTTATTTTATTTTATGGTAACACAATAAGACAAACACAGCATATTTTTCATGACTTAAATGAGTCAAAATGACTCCGAACACAAACTGAACTTCAAGGTTGAGCTCATGATACATCCCTTCAGTCACAATATGCTGAAGGACTTGAGAGATGTAGAAAATGCATTACTCCCACTCCTGATTTTTTTTCCCAACTCAGGCTCCAGGGGACAAATGGGAACCAGCAAGTTCCCATCTCCACAGCAACAGTCTCCATGGTGCACAGTGTCCCTGAACTGATGGTCAGCTCCGAGGTGAGTCATATGGAGATACCGGAAAATCTCACTTACATTTATTCTTGTGTGTACTCCATCGCATGTGGTCAGTTTAAAGTGTCCCGTATTTTCTAAAACTAAATGTTTAGAAAATACGATAAACTGAAAGTGGAAATAGAATGAATGAAGAATGTGGGACAAAACATCACACTTACCTTTAAGATTTCTTGGGATCTTAGAATATCACTGGGATCACAAGATTTACAGCAATATGAGCTAATCTGTCAGTGCAGCTACTGCCTGAAATTCCAACATGAATCAGCTTTCTGCTGTACAACTCAAAAGTGAATCTGGAACAAGTTTAAAAAAACTAAAATCTAAGTAATGGCTGATCTCCCAAAATTATGGAAATTATCCCTAGTTTAGATGATTCATCTGGTAATTCAAATAATTACACACTGACAAAAACAAACCCACAAAAGGAAATATTCAGTTGGAAATAATTCAGGACACATCCAGACCAGTGATTAGTAGGACTGCAGCTTTTGAGCCTTTTAGCAATAACCAGCTGATTAATCAAGTGATTGGATATACACATTACTTGTTCTCAACCTTTATCCTGGAAATTCTGACTCGTTCCTCCACTGATACAGCAGAGGGGGAAACATAGTTGATCAGACTTTTTCATCTAACTTCCATTTGTCTACATTTTTTATTCTTGTTTTGGCACAGCAAGCAAAGCAGCTGGCCAGAGAAGACCAGCAGAGACTTCACCGGAACAAAAAGTTGGTCCTCATGGTGGATTTGGACCAGACACTAATCCATACCACTGAGCAGCACTGCCAGCGCATGTCCAATAAGGTAGGAGCACAAAACGAATCAGAACGTCAAGATGTGTTTTTAGCTTTCACTAAACACAATCTAACGTGAAACTTTTAAATCCGTCTGCGTGAACGGCTTCTTTCTGCCATGTTGTCCCAAGAGTTAATGTTAGTGTTGCTTATGTTGTGCCTTTCAGGGCATTTTTCACTTCCAGCTTGGACGAGGAGAGCCTATGCTCCACACTCGGCTACGCCCACACTGCAAGGAATTCTTAGAGAAAATCGCCAAACTCTATGAGTTGCACGTCTTCACATTCGGGAGCCGCCTGTACGCACACACCATTGCTGGTAATGGACTCTCAGGTTTACATTTTACAGAGCCTTTTTAATATCCTGGGAATAATTACAGTGAAATTTACATATTTCTAATGTTTTATCTGATTCCATTAAAGCATTTTATTGTTTAGAATCATGTCAGGATGTGATTCTGAACATGTACTTCCTGTTAGTGCCCAGAAGATGGAAGTGTCTCCTCTGTGTTACAGTTTAAAGTGGCTTCAGACCTCTTTCACTATCCCATAACAAGACAGATCATTTCATTCATTTAAAACAAAACAACCGAATAATAATGTGCATTTAGACACTTAGTCCTGACCTGAAACACCTTTGGCAGCAGTTTCAGCCTCGGGTCTATTTTTGGTCTAATCCAACAAACCTTGCACCTGGATTAAGGGATTTTCTGCCAATTTTTCTGTGCAAATCCTCTCAAACTCAGTCTGGACATATGGAGATCTTTGGAAGAGGTATTTTTCTGGGTCTCTCCAGAGCTGTTTGACAAGACCCTGACTGGTGCACTTGAACACATTCACAAATTTGAACCTTATCCTCTGCTGTGTGCCTTCTCTGTGTGCTTTGAGTCGTTGTCTAATTGGAAGGAGATCCTGTCCTTTAGAACAGTGGTTAATTGAGGCATCTCAGTACTTTTCTTCATTCAGATTGTCCTGGTACCAGTTTTTCTCAAACCAACTACAAATACTTCAGTTTGAGTACTCGCTGACATTGAGTACTTACTGAGTTAGAACTTAACACAATGACTTTAAAAACACATTTATTTTATTTAGAACAAGGTGTCTCTCCTTATAGGCCTCTCTGATTGGATTAAAGCACATACGTATAAAGCACAATATATACTTTTAGAACATTTTAGAATAATTAAAAGTAACCAAAAAGATTTTCTTTCAATTTGTATACATTTCATAAACATTGAAATGTAAACTGTAACACATTCAGTGAAGTATGGACTGGTATTGGGTTCTATACTGGTATTGGTATCGTGCCACCACTAACCCTGATCAGTCTTCCTTCTGCTGAAAAACATCCCCACATCATGATGCTGCCACCACCATGCTTCACTGTGGGGGTGGTGTTAGGCAGGTTATGAGTATTGGCACAATAAGTTAAATCGAGGTCAGCCAATTCAGTCTTGGTCTCAGAGTCTGGAGAATCTAGTTCTTTGTGATATGAGAGGTTTTAGAATATTTTGCACTGAGGAGTGGAGACATAAAGCGCAGATCATTAGAGACCTTCAGTTCTGGATATTCTTCTGGAACTTTAGCCACACTTCATCTCTGAAGCTCAGCCAGAGTCAGCATCAAGCTTTTGGTCACCACTCTCAGGTGAGGGGACCATCTTTTGAAAGAACCTTGGTTTTGTCAAACACTTCTCTTTTATTCTTTATTTTATTTTATATTTCATGTTGTTTTATTGTTTTTAAACTTTATATTGTTAAAAGCCCATCTGGGGACAAGCATTTCAAACTAGCTAAGACTATAAATCTTATAGTGTTCTTTATTTGTTATATGTAACACTTGTCCCCATGCAAATAAAGAAAAAAAGAATGGAAAAAAAATATATATATAATTTTTTTAAAATATATTTTAGACCCGGAGGCCACTCTGCTTCTGGGAACTTAAATGCAGCCAAAACTTCATAGCCTTCCGATCTATTTCTTTGCAACCGTCCTGTCTCTGAGCTCTGCACTCATGTTTTTTTTTTTGTTTGTTTGCTTACGTCCAACCATGTCCAATCTATTAACACAACTAATCCAGATGTAGAAACAGCTCAACAGAGATCAAGAGAAGTTGGATGCAGCTGAGCTGAATTGCAATTGTTCTAGCCAAAGACCTGAATAGTTATGCAAATTGGATTTATTTTTATTTTTAATATATGTACAAACTTGCATATATTTTTATTACATTCCCGTGGGGTACTGATTGTAGAGAAAAAATTTAATACAACATAAAAGATTCACAAGAAGCGAATGGGGTCTGAAGCAACTACATGTTGTGTTTATAAAGTGATGTCATTTAGTTGTAAAGCTAGTTGTAATTATCTTAGTGTTTATTAAAGCCATGAAGTATTTTATATTAACATTTTGAATGGTTATTTGTCAGAGTTTTCTGTCGACCTGTGGCAGTATTTCTGTCTTTATGACTCAGGTTTTGCCTATGTGGAGGTATAGGCAGCGTGTTTATTATTAGTATTTATGCGGCCGTCTTTCATCAAGGCATAAATAATAAGGACGGCCCCGGTCCGGTGCTGTTCCACCTCCACATGATGAATGTTTAAAGCATTTTGAATTGGATTTTACTGCTGACCTCATTGCAGAGAGTTCAGCTTGTTTTAAAGCAGTTATTGTCAGCTTGTGTTGGTGGTAGAGCTCTCTTCAGGGTATCATTACAAACTGATTTTTTTTTAAACGTGGTAAGAAAGACAGGAAGGGTTAGAGGAACTGCATTAAAAGACAATAAAAAAAGGATAATCATGTTTTCAAAGAGTCATTTTATTAGTTAAATATGATCAGTGTCAGGACGTTGTTCGATAAGATGCTACAGCTGGATTAGAAATGAAATATTTCTCTTTGTTCTTTCATTTTAGGTTTTTTAGATCCTGAAAAGAAGCTTTTCTCTCACAGAATCCTTTCTAGAGATGAATGCATCGATCCATTCTCCAAGACGGGGAATCTTAGGTGAGAACTGAACTGACTCTGCTGAAGGTGATGAACAGATTAACACTTTCATCTGTGATTTTGTGCTTGTACCTTACAGTTGTCTGGACCGGCTGCAGCAAAACAGGATCATTTTGTTGTTTTTAGGTTCTTTGTAATTTGATGCTGTGCTCCATCTGTTTGACTGCAGGAAACTCATACAAATAATTCCCTACTAGGATTTTTATTTCCTTTATTGTTAATTATACATTAGTAAACATGCTTTTCTTTCTCAGTGTCCATCATTTTCTGTCATCAAAGCATTTCTACAGGCAAAAACAGCACCCATCAGGTATTTTATTTGTCGTTTTCCACCAACAGGAATCTTTTCCCCTGCGGGGATTCAATGGTCTGTATCATTGACGACCGGGAGGACGTTTGGAAGTTTGCACCAAACCTCATCACTGTGAAGAAATACAACTACTTCCAGGGCACCGGAGACATCAACGCTCCACCAGGATCACAGGAAGCTCAGATGGCCCGGAAAGGTACCGCCCACCTCTCACATCTCTGAGTACATGTTGTTCGATGAGGACAGTGCTCTGGGCAGTTTCCTAAAACAGGGTTTCTGCTGGAAACTGGACTTGTTCATCAGGGGATTTCAGTCAGGAATTATTGACGTAATGTTTATTAGAGTAACGTGGAGCTTTGCTAGTAATTGTTTTTGATCGGTTGTTGTACAGTTGTTAGAAAATCATGCATTGGATGGAAAATATAAATCAGAGGCAGAGACAAAATGGGTAAATGCCAGGGATGTAGGAAAACATTGATACACTGAAATATCACAATACTGCATTTCCAAAAACCCGATTCTCTAAAGCACTGTAATAATATTTAATTAAGGCTAAACTTTCAAGCCAGTGGTTCATTTTTGTGTTGTATTTTAGCCTCTCACCACTAGTTTTTAGAAGTCAACCAGTCGTTTGGCCCTTCCAATCCCGAGGAGCCTGAATGTACAAACGTTAGCCTAAGCGTTAGCATTGTGAGCAAACGTCAGCACTAAGTACCGATGGCTGAATTTGAGCAGGTTAGACCAACACCTGCTGCCTTTAAAAGTGAGGTACAGTTTAAACTGTCCATTATTAGCCAAAATGTCTATATTTTAAACTTAATTGAACTCAGAGCCATCACATTACGGCAGGCAGGAAGACATTTGTCTAGCATCCCGAACTGAAGGGGGTCCCTAATGGGCAGTAGTGACGTGGCTAAATGCAACGACCATATGAAACACAGAGTATTTTAATGACTCATACTTGTGCTCTCCCCTTAACGTGCCCTATGACAGAAACAGCTTCATTTCATCTGTTTATTGAACTGTACCACAAGATATAGGCTGTTGTTAGTGTGGTGGGTGATCGTATTTTTATAAGAAAATAATATAAATCTAAATGCAGTCTAATAAATTTAAAAAGCAGATTGTCTGTGTTTGGAGCTCTTCACAGTTTGAGAATATTGTATTTTCCTTTTTCCATTATCAGTTATATCAGTTCAGATCAGTGTTTTGAGGATAACATGAGCTGGGCCTGCATATATAAGACATCACAGAATTTCATCTGCTCATAAATGAAGAATCAAATTTACCTGATAGGAAACAAATGCCATAGTCAGAATCAAGAGGTTTTTGTTTATCAAAAGCCACATATTTACTCTATTTGGGCCTTTTTTACACATTATACAGTGCCAGGAAATGAGCCAAAATACAAGATTGGATCATTTTTGTTCAAATTTATGAAACAGAGAGTGATTACATATACAACAAACTGTGTGTTTTGTCTTTCTGCCCACCAGAGAGGTTTTGAACTGGACAGTCACATGATCATGATGACACGGTGATCTTCCCAAATGTTCAACTTGTTATTACAGCAACATGGCTGTAAACATCTCCAACTTATCTATTTCCAGTTTTTACATTTATTTCCTGTGTATGAAAAAGACTTTGTCATATGTTTGTGAAAACTGCTAACATTTAAAGATATTTATGAATTATTTGGTAGCTTTTAGAAAATTAGAACATAAGTTGTGTGAAATTTCCACTATAGGCCTTTTTTGGGATTTACAGAAAGAAAACCTTTTGTGAGCCATAAGAGGATAAAATTGTGAGGTGAAATCAATGTGATGTTCTGGTGCTTGTTTTTTGGGGGGATTTTACACAAAAATTCAGTTCAGTTTGTTCAGTGTGCAGCACGAGTTCACAACAAAAGTTATCTCAGGACATGTAACACAAAGAAAACCAGCATTTCTCTTTGAGTAAGCACTTTTTTCCCACAGTTTAATTTGCTTCAGTTCTTTTCTATGAGCTGATATACAGAGAACTGCTCGAGCGTGCGCTGCCTCCTCAGATTATTTTGCTTCCCTGTCTTGTCCGTTCAACCCAGTGGTACCAGGTTGTACAGTCCTATGAGCAATCAAACCTTTATTTTTCCCCCCTTTTTTTTTCTTTTAGTCTGATTTGTCGACAGGTTATCTCTTTACATATTTCATGCTCAAATGGAGTCGCCAACTGTGGAGCGACTCAGTGAACCCAGAGGAATTTGATGTGCTTTAGAGGAATAATCTGCTCTGTGTTTGCCAACAAGGACAAAGCCAGATCAGCACTTACTCAGCTGAAGTCTGTGCAGTACTCCATAAACATGTAACACTGTGAAACTTTAGAAAGGTTTTTACTTTGAGGCTTTCAAAGTGCAGGGAAATAGTTTCTTAATGCATTATTGTTAGTAATATAATAATGAAACAAGGCATTATGAAGGAGAGAAAGTGGTTCTACAAAAGGTGGAATGCTCCCTCCAGGTTGGGTAGGGTATTTGCACCTCCCTCATGAGGTTCTCCAGCCATGTTCTCTGTAGCATTGGACAATATGGCTAAAATTTATATCACAATATAACTCCTAATATTATTCAATATAATTTCGATAGCGATATGAATAATAAAAATGTCAGAAAACTGCCAAGAACACCAATATTTATTGTACCTACAAACCTGATGTCATTTAAAAGATCTAATTAGAATTATGCCTAGTCTGAACAAAAAGTGAGATATCGCAAATTGACTTTATTGCTAGTCAAAATTTTTTAGTTAAAGGGGCAATATCATGTAAAATCAACTTTTTTGAGTTTTATATCATGTTATAATGTTATCCTCTCATCAAAATCATGCCCAGAGTTTTACTTTGACTCATTCATGCATGTTTTGAGAAATCCTGTAGTGTTCGGAAGCAAAAACAACCAGTAGGGACTAGAACCGCCTTTTGGGATCAGCTCCTCCTCTGGGCTGTTTCCAAGCTGAGCTTCCTCATCACAGAGCACACCTCCCCCTCCCGGCCCCGTGCTGAAATGGGCGGGACAGAAGTGGAAGAAAGTAGGTGTCGACCGATATATCGGCCGGCCGATATTTTTGGCCGATATTTGCATTTTTTCCTTGTATTGGTATCGGCTGATATGTTCATTCGTTCAGCCGATCCATTCTTTGGGTCACGCGAGCGCATGTTGCCGCCCCCTCCCCCTCTGGCAGAGAGTGGCTGGTAGCTAATGTTGTAGGCTAGCTAGACAGAGTGCTGACAACAATATGGGTGAGTTATGAACTTTTAATGTGTTTTAACTGTCTAATATAGCTGTTTCTGTCCTCTGTGTCAGACTATGAGGGGG
>JARVGW010237798.1:0-10653 GCA_031762495.1 Anablepsoides rubrolineatus | reverse complement strand
AAACTGTTCAGTCTAGGAAGAGGAGGGGTTTGACCCTAAAGGTCAACCATAGGTGAGGTGAGGGGTTTAACTACAAAATCAATGTAAAAATTTATACATTTTTACATTGATATTATAGTTTGTCTTTCCCATTTTCTTTGGGAGTTTGCTTGGTGTACTGAATGTTTTTAGATATTTGTTCTATACAATTTTTTTTATTCAGAGGGCTTATTTTAAGATTGTTTTCTTTTTTTGTTTATATTTTTAACTGTTTGGCAAAATATATTTTTTGTATTTATGCAGTTTTACTAATCCTAGATAGGGGGAATTAAAATGAGCACAAAGCAAAGATAAAATTGGTGGGGCTACCACATTTTGAGGGGTCACCTGGTCCTGGCCACCCTCACCTGTTGTGCCCCTGGTGATTGACAGGTGCTGCATTCATCAGATGGATAAGGAGTGGGAGCCACAACACTTCACATCTCTGTTAGATCAGAGAGACAAACAGGGAGTTATATGTGCCTGTAGTGAAGACAGGACTTTTCAAATTTGTCACTGCTGCGTTATTATTCTGTAGTGTGGAAGTTCACTTCGTAACCAAGCGCCAACACTCTGAGGAGATCACCCGGTGATCAGCTGACTGAGGGCGCGTGCTGCGGTAACCATGGGGCAGAACCTCTATCAGGTTCGTAATATAATAGTCCTACTTGTAGAACGGGGACATGAACCGGGGCTTGAGCCACATCTACACAGCGCCAAATGCTCCGCTTGTCAGCTGGAAGCAGTCAGCTGACTCTGATGGTGATTGGTGACGTCACATGAAGCAAGCTCCGGCCCACTGCTTCACCATAACTACCCCATCGAGTTTGAAGCAGGCTTTGAAGCTTCGGTGTTGGAGGTAACATCACTAACCTCACCAAGCGAAGCTGGACCCAGGAGCTCTGCTGAAAAAGCTGCAGCAGATGCAGGGTGAGCTCTCGGTGCTGAAGGGTCTATTTTCATCAGGACCCCCATCAGAGCTGGCAGCAACAGGGGTTTCTGAGATCCACCCTCCCCACCCCTCTGATTTTGGTTCTCCTGTCCTGGTTCCTGCGGTTCCTCTGGCTCTGGTTCCTGTGGGCTCCCTTTGTCTGGTTCCTGGTGGTCTTGTTACCCACCCTTCCACCCCTCTGATGGTTCCTGAGTTGGCGGTCCCAATTCCTGAGTTGGCAACTCTGGAGGTTCATGGGTCGTCGGCCATCGCCTCTTCGTCCACTCTGTCGTTGGCCATCGCCTTTTTGTCCCCTCTGTCGTCGGCCATCGCCTCTTCGTCCCCTCTGTTGCCTGTGTTCACCGTCGCAAAGTCTCCAGCTCCATCAACCGCCTCTGGCTCCTCATCGCCTCCTGCCTCCTCCCTTGGCTCCACGTCTGCTCCCGTCTCCCAACTTGGCTTCACGTCTGCTCCCGTCTCCTCCCATTTCTCCACGTCTGCTCCCGCCTCCTTCCTCTGGCTCTGTTCAGCTCCTGTGGCCTCGTTGGATGTGAAGTGGGGGCCTCCAGGTCGGCCTCCTGACTTTGGCCTCTGCGGCGGGGAGGTTCATGGCCGGCCTCCTGAACTTTTTTCATTTCCAGGCCTTGTTTTGGGACGTCAGGAGCCGTCCCTTATTGGGGGGGCTATGTCATGATTTATGTCTGTGCGTTTAATTCTAGTTTTCTGTTTTGTCATCTGTTTTCTTCCTCCTGTCTGCCTTTGATCCAGCCCTGCCCACTCACACCTGATCCTCATGTTTTCTCCCTCAGGTGTTTCTTGTTTGTGCTCATTAGTCTCATCTTTAAGTTCTGTGTCTTGTCTTCACTTCCCTGTCGGATCATTGTTGTGTAATGTGCTGTTCACAGCCTGTTTTGTTGTCTTGCCAAGTGAGTTTTTTGAGCTGCCCAGTCAGCACCTTTTTGTTTAAATTAAATCTTTATTTTTTTTAAACTGCCTGCACCCTGGGTTCATTCTTGCCTGCCACCACAATCATAACACTTCCTGTATAGTTACTTCTTGCACATAAGTAAATTAAACAATTAGCTGTATGGAAATGGTGTGCATCTTCAGTTTTATTCTACTCACCAGGTTTTGTCTTCAAAATTTAAATCTATCTTGCTGTCATGTCAGCTGTTAACACAAAATCCATCTAAGCAAGATGTTAAGCTTAAAACAATAAAACAGATGACAAATGTAAATATCAGGAAATACACTTAATACAAATAAATCCACTGTGATTAAATGTTTACAATATTTTGTTACACATACTAGTTTTAATAAATTTATAAACAAGATGAAATTTTCATCACTTCTCTGCTGCAGTTTATTCTGATGTTCATGTTTTTATTTGCAGATTATGGGTCAATCCAAGCTACAATTATAGTTATGTTCTGCTGGTTCCTGGGGCACCCCCCACACAGAGCTGGAGGTCTGAAAATTCAGCAAGTCTGCAAAAGTTCATCTGTGAGCGTGACGTCCTGATTCTGCCCAATTAGTTCCAACAGTTTTCTTCTTTTCCATCCTGGATCCAGAGCTTCTGTCTGTTTTTTCTGATCAGTTTTTTGTGTTAAAATCAATTTGTTCACATGTGATGTAAACAGTTAAACACAGATTGTTAATTTTCTTGTTTCTGCATCGACTCATATTCAGCTTGAATTCATTTAAAGTGGTGCTGATGGAGGAAATTCTGATTTAACAACAAACTTGTTGTAAAAACACATCCAACATTAGTCAGGAGCTTTATTTAGCTTCATATATAGATTATGTATAAACCTTTTGAATTATGCAAATCCTCAATCAGTTTTCTTTGTTTCATTTCAATAATTTTGTTTACTCACTGAACTGTTTTTGACAAATTACATTTTCAATTATTAGAAAATAATCCACAATGTTTGACTGAAGATGTTTCTCTGTCAGTAAAAATAAATCTTGTTTTAATTCTGAAATGGTCCTGATTTTTGTTTTTCCATTATTTGATTGTTTCTGTTCGAGTTCTCATGTGAATCTGGATCCTTGGGACCAAATTCAAAACACTCAGTAATCCTGAAAAGATCTTTTGTGTTTTCCAGACTAAACTACTGAACTCATTAGTGTCACAGGTTCACCATCTCACCTGTGGGCTGCTAATAACAGCAGAGGAGTCTGTGTTTGTGTTGTAATCAGAAGGAATGAACTGATGAGGACATTATGTAATGTTCAGTGTGACCACAGATAAACATTTAGTCAGTTAGAAACTCAGTTATCTCTCAGTTAAAACAAATCTGTTCCTTTTCTTCATCTGTAAAAAAGTTCCTGTTTAGATTTTTTTTTGTTTAGACGTGTGAAAAGTTTACCTGCTCAGCTGGAAACTTCTACTTCCTCCTTGATTCCAGGAATGAAAGGAACTGACTTCACTTTGTCCTCTGCAGCTTCACTGAATTGTTTCAACTCTTTTTATTTGTTCCACCTGCTCTGCATTACTCATCATTACACCAGTATCATACATTCTTTATCTCTTTTTATTTATCAGTCCTCTGTGGGTTTTGATGCGTTAGTCAGAACCTTGTGTTTATTTTAAGTCAAATAATATTTTACAAAACACAAAATAATATTCATCATTTAAAACAGATAAAAAAACAAACCAAAAACTGGAATTTTGTGATCAAATCATCCATTATCTATACCTGCTTCTTCCTTTTAGGGTCACTGGTGCCCATATCCATCAGTCACTGAGGGGCGGGGCCTCCCTGTAAAGGTCACAAGTCCATCACAGGGCATTGTGATGAACTCTGGAACAAAGAGTGTGAAAATAATCTAACTTCCTAAAAATGCTTTAAAATGTAACCACTACACCTAAAAACACTGTCTGGCTTCTCTGTCTGAGGTTTTCACCAAGCGTCAATAGAAATAGGAACCTGTTAGTTCTCTATAAAATAAAGTTTTTGTGTCACGGCTCAGAGACTTTATCAGCAGCTTGTGTTGAACCTGTTCTCACTTTGTGCTTTGAAGCAGCAGCAGGTGTGTGTCGGATTCAAACATGGAGGCAGAAGTCACTTATTCTACACTGGTCTTCAAAAACAAAGCAGCAGCTCAGGGAGGTGAGTGCTCCTGGTTTCTATCAGTAAAACTCGACGATCTGGGGTTAAATAAACATATGTAAAGAGTTCTGTATGAAGAGTTCAGCAGATATTGTTCAAAGAATTGTGTTTTTCACTGTTAACATAAATGTCAATTTTATTTCTATTGTACATTTAATCAAGGTTGACTGAAATGCTTCACAGGTAGTTAAAAAACAGAAAAAATACATCAATATAAAACATTTTATTGAATTACAAATAAAAACCAACTAACAAAATGAATTTTACAAACTTCCAGTTTATGAGATTATTAACAATCTACAATCATTTAATAGGTAAAAAAATAAAAGTTCATGTTATTTCTCTGTAGCTAATTTTTTTTCCTCATATTTTGAGATTTTTAAAAGGCAACACTCTGCTTTATAAAAGATTTGAAATATAACTTAAATTTCATTATGTTATTTTTACTCATCCTAATTGGTTGATGTGAACGTTTGGATACAAAAGGCTTGATAAGTTAAGTACTCACAGAAAAGTGAAGTATTGAAAAGTGATGTGTATTTTGGATTGTAAAGTTTTAACACTCAACATTCTGGGCATTTCCTGCTCTATTAGCAAACCTGCTAACCAAAGATTAATGCCTGAATCTGATCACATCTCATAACTTGTGGTTATTTATTTTCATCACCAGCTTATATTTATTCTTTTGGTACACTGATTTGGTAAGTATATGTTCTTTGTGTACATAATGAGCTGTGTTCTTGTTTACCAGGCTCTGGCCTCTTTGACAACGGTTGCTACATTTTTAAACATTATAGTTATAACATAAAATGTATGTTTGTATTGACAGCATAAATTTTTATTTTGTCCTAAACTAGACTCAATAAGGTCGTGTGTCATGTTCCATATCAGTCACAGCAGCAAAGTTAACTTAAAAAAACCTCTCTACTACTTTGGCCAGATCTTTAATCATTTATATTTCCAAAGACAAAGAATAATTATTAATAATATATATTTTTTTCTTTTTAGTTAACAGTTTCTGACAATGAAACACTCCAGCCCACATCCACTGCAGCTGTTCCTTCAACAAGTTTGAAACGTTTGTGAAACTGATTTTTGTGCTGAGAATTTAAATATGATTTGAGAGGAACAAGTTTTTTTTTATATGGCTAGATAAATAAATATTATGTTGTTGATGACATAAGTTAACATGTTACATGTTTTTCGAGGCAATTAGTTTGTATACCTCTTTAAGTAAAGTACACTCATTGTGTTTTACCAACACATTCTCACTCCACACTCGTCACATATTGACGCTTTTTTCCAAGGTTCCCTCTGCGTCTTATTTTGACGTGTCGGGTAACCCCTTTGCGTCGGTTATTGACGCACCAGGCATTTCCGGATTCCCTCTGCGTCTGGTTTTGACAGGGGTCTTTGAGTTTGGGGTCCGTGGTTAACATTAGGGATCAAGGTTCATGGTTAATTTTAGGTTGTGGGGTCAGGGATAGGAGGTCTAGGGTGAATATTAAGTAATTCTAGGGTTTGAGACACGATTTCCTACACTTCCTAAAAATGGTTAATTTTAAGTACTAGGGTCAGGGACAGGATGTCTACAGCGAATAAAGGTAATTTTAGGCTTTGGGACGGTAAGATTTGTGCATTTTCTACAATTTCTGAAATTCTGAAAACAGATTCTGCCCCATCTCGTCAATAACTGACGCGACGGGGGTTCCTGATGCGTCAAAACCGGACGCAAGAGGGAACCTTGGACAAGTGTCAATATGTGACGAGTTGGGAGTGAGAACGGGTTGTTTTACAGTACATGAAAGTGTAAAAACTTGATTAGTTTTGTTACATGTGTTTCACTGGCTACATTGAACTTTTGTTAAGTTGCTAAGGAAAAATAAAACTTTAAACCATGTGGACTTATTGTCTTTTGTGTTACTTTATTCATATGAGGCAATCAGTTTAGATTCTGTTAAGTAAACTGTACTATTCATCTAAGTCAGGTTAGGAACAAGTTAATTTTCTTGCTATTTCTAAATTAAAACAAGTTCAAAAGTAAGTTCAGGTAACTTCATACAAATAAGTTCCCACAACAAAGTCTTAAGTACACTGAACAAGTATATCTTAAATAAACAAAACATAGGACTAATATTTATACTTACTTAGATTTTTTGAGGCCATTGGTTTCCAAAATTTTTTTTATTAAGGGTAACTTATCAGATTTTAGAGTTGCAGTTACTAAATAAAATTAGGCTATTTGTACAATTTTGTTATTATAACATACTTAAAATTATCTAATTATTATATATTATATGATTTTTCAAATAAATAGATTTTATTGAAGCAATGAGTTTACAAAAAAATGTAAGTAAAGTTTATTTATTGTGTTTTATGAAGGTTTGTGTCATGTTCTGTGATGGACTGAGGACATGTCCAGGATGTCCCCTGTCTCTCGTCCCTGACTCAGTGACTCCTGGAGATAAAACTCCAGCTCCCTGCAGGTGTTGAACATGAATTATTAAATTCTTCATGCAGTTTTTTATGTTTTCCAGAGGAAAAAGGAGAACAAACAGTTTACACTGAAGTAAAAACCAATAACGCAACATCTGATGCAGGAAGTGAGTGAATCTGTTTTACTTTTACAAACATTTAAAAAAAGAAGTGTTGAACTTCATGCAGATGACATTAATTATTTAATACTTGACTTCAGAGCAAGAAGAGGAGCTGCCAGCTGTGGAAAAGTCTGAGAAACCTGCAGCTGCTGAACAAAGTAAGTTTATTTTAATAAAACATTCAGTAATAAAATGATAATTCTCTTCTTTACAGCTTCAGGTTTTAAACAGAAGCTGTTGATGTCATCACTGACTTTGTGGAGGATCATTATAAGTTAATAGTTTCAGCTGCTGCTGTTAGTTTCTCATATCTTGTTTTTTTATTTTCACACAGAAGAAGAGCTGAAAAATGACTCTGAAGTCAACCTGGAAGAACCTGAGAGTTCTGCACACAGTGAGTTATTTTACTGAAACTTAAGAAAAGTCATTTAATGAAATCAAAAACAATAAATGTAACAATTTAAATAAATGAAAGTTATTGCAAAAGCTTTAAGCTGCTTTTTAAATTAAATCTAGGTCACACAGCATGACCTGAGTCAGGAGCTTGAATGAGGCCCTGTCCCATTACTAGTACTCCCACCCTCATTCCACTCTTGTGCACTTCAAGTGCACGTTAATGTTGAAGGGTTTGAGTGCGTAGTGTGTCCCACATTCTACACATCCGCCCTTTGCCCCGCCCATTTTGGGTACTATTTCCACCCTTATGTAAAGTCCGCATTTTTACAGACTTTGGCGAAGTGTATTACCCACAATTCATGGCTGTGTGTGACGTTTTGAATTAAAAGGCAGAAATTTGGCAATGTCCACTGAGCAGCTTCCAGTTTAGTGGTGGCAGTAACGCACTTAAATTAGTCTGCCAACTACTGATAAAACCAAACGAAGAAAAACTTAGAAGTTACTTCTCATACTCTGATGTATAAGCCTCCTTTGCTTCATGCACTTTCTTCTACTAAAAACGATTACTTTTTGTAGTTGTACTATCATTTTTAGCAATACAAATGCCAAAACAGTGACTGGTCCCGCCATGTTGGATGTCACAGTTATGACGCAGAGTCGCAAGTTGATGACGTAATCCGTACTGTCCAGTGGCGGATGCTGGTCTTTCAAGGAGGTGAAGCTCAATTTCGGCCTACATCATAAAATGTGTTGGTTTATTTATACATAAATTCTACCCTCCGTTCCTTTTCAAGAAAATGATCTGTGACCCTGTGCTGGTGAAGGGGCTCAGCACCCACTGGACAGAAACTGTGATAAAAGTCAGAAAGAGTGATATAAGTCAGTCTCCAAACACAAGCAGCTACATAAAACCACCAGAAATAGAAGCTCGATCTGTCACTAGTTGTTTTTAACAAAGAAAATGCCATTAAGAGGATTAGGAAAGTCTCTGGTTTAACTCAGAACAGAATGAAAACTAAAAACTGCTTCCACGGATGTTTACACCAAAAGATCGCTGATTTGCTCATTTTGCTGTCAACCAAAAAGGTATTCAGCCTCAGACAGATTATCCAATCATCATGCAGAAGCTGAGCATCTGGGCCAGCCAAGGAAAGCCCACTGCCCAATAGACCCCCAGAGACCCTGAGCATCCTATGGGCGGGACAAAGACCAGCATTAATCAATGACTCGTCTCATTTTGCTGCACTCTTTGCTTCACTATTGAACTCTGTGGAAGCTCAGCATCCACACTGTATAAAGCTGTAAAGCTGTGGGAATGTGTGAGAGGAAAGCCACAACGTTACCAGTGATAAGAAGCTGATTCTGAACAAAAGTTGAGTGCGTTGTAGTGCATATTTAGTCAATGACATGTACACACAACAGTTGATCACTTATTTTTTTGACATTTTAGGGGAAGCTTAGCTTCCCTTTCAATCTTAGAGCAATTGCCTCTGGTACTGTCCAAATTCTCAATTTTATTGCACGATTGTAACCTGCGCACTCAAACACTTCTGTGCACTTTGACTGAATCCACACTTCATAGGGGGTGTAAGGAGCACACTGAGCATTGGAACTGGGCCTAAGAGTGTGAGCGACTTCATGCTGCGGGCAGGATGAGCAGCTCGTTCATGAACATGATTGACACCTGTGTGACAAACCTCTGGGCTTTGATTTGCTCTTTTTCTTTGGGAGCCCTAGATTTTAACAGATGGCTGTAGGACCACCGGGAGGAGCCAGAGATTATCTGTCTAATATCAATCTGTCAGGACATAGTGACAGTTTTAACAAATATGTCAAAAATATATTTTTATAAAATTTACAGACTGCAGCTTTAAACAGATTATGAAAACAATAAAACAGTCTATGTTTCCAATACCCACTGTTCAAGTCATTATTTATTTTTCATTTAAAAGTCTGTCAGAACATCAGCAGGGGGAGATCACCACACGGTACTGGCAGGAAACAGTCCTATCCACCTGTATAGAGGTATGAGGGTCTGTCCCCATCTGTGGGTCCTCCCTCCTCCTCCCTCTAAACACCACATACACTAAAATACAGAATCATCAAATAAAACACTGCGATGGTCTGTGACATAGCCAATTAAAGGTTGTAGGAAAGTATGTTTTGTGAAGGTTTTTGTGCAGCTGATTGTTTTTATTTCAGTTTTAATTCACAACTTACTCTGCTGACTGTATAGAGATATAAGATTATATCCAACAAAACAAAACTAATTTACTTTCCTGTTGTTTTCTGTTTGAACAGAATCTAAATCATCAGCAAACTGTCAGGTTTTTGTGTCGCTGTGTTTGGGGACACTTTGTGTTCTTCTGGTGATTGTCATCATCGTCCTGTCCATCCATAGTGAGTTTTATTTTCAACATACAGTACAGAAACAAAACTCTTATTCAGCAAAGTTTGTGTAGTTTGTTTTCAGGTTTTGAAAAAAATATTTTAAATTAACAACTAATCAAAAACAAACCAAATATATAAAAAAAATATTCTCTAAGTCTGAAACTGAATAACTTGTGTCTTGTCTTCTTTGGTTCTCAGTCTCCAAGGTAACAAAATATCAGGAAGCAACCATCAGTGACTTCAAAAGCAGAAATAATCTGCTGAACGTGACAAACAGAGACTTAACAAATCAAAACAACCAACTGACCATGAAAAACCAAAACCTAACAAATCAAAACAATCAACTGACCGAGAAAAACAAAAATTTTGTGATTCAAACTGAGCAGTTGACTAAAAAAATTACACAGTTGCAGAATCTAACCGAGCAACTGATGGAAGACAACTTAATGCTGGAGGAACGTGCTCAGCAGCTGATGAACGACTCCAGAGATCTGAACACCAGTATTCAGATTTTAGGGAATCAGACTAAACAACTGCAGAATAATGTGACAATCCTAAAGAACCAAACTGATCTGCTGAGCAAAGAAAGAAACAACCTCAACGGGACTCTGGCAGTCATCCTGATGTTTGACAACTTTCCTGTAAAAGATTTCTGCCCCAACCAAAGTAAGTTCTTTTCTGTGCAGTAAACAAAACACAAGTAACATTCTATCAGGTTTTGTAGGCGAGGTCGGACCCATAATGCAGGCTGGCAGGCTCAAGAAAGTAATAAAAAGTCTTTATTAAATCAAAAGCCAATGTGGCAGCAAAACAGAAAAACTGACAGCCACAAAGAAAACACAACCAACTTAAACAATTAAATATTAAATTTAAAACAGAATGTCAGAAGCCTACATCAAACCAACCAACATCTTTTTACATCCATGAAACACATTATTGTAAACAAATAGCTGTGAAGTGAACCAATCCTAAGGGGGTCTACGGGCATGCTACCCAGAAGATTTTTAAAAATCTACTCACAATTATGCATTTTTCAGTCATTTGACAAGCATTTTACTATATTGATTAGATGAATAAAACAATCTAAAACCAGTTTATTATCAAAGTAAAATGTTGAAAACTTGTCTTTACAGTTTTTATTGACTGGTTTGACGCAGCCATGCAACTCAAAAACCACTTCTTCAACACAGTAACACAGAGGTCT
>JARVGW010237743.1:0-10658 GCA_031762495.1 Anablepsoides rubrolineatus | reverse complement strand
AAACAAGGACATTTCATTTTTGCCTCTCTGCACCCATTGACCCCCCCCCCCCCAACACACACACACACACACACCTACACACACACACACACACACACACACACATGGCAGTTACTACCACCACCATCTAGTGGTCACATGACAACATTACACTCATTTCAGTGAAAACGAGAGGGCGAGGTAAAAAGCTTCTACAGCAACTCTCATCAGATAAATGGGCAAAGTAAATCATATTTCCTGACTGAAACTAGTGTGTTTATGCACAGTTACTGTTATGTTTTAGTGAAAATCCATGAGAAACGTATTTGTTTGACAGATTCAGTGCTCTTTAATTTGTTCCACTCCTGCTAACACACATTCACTTAGTACTCTTCATCATTACAGGTGCAGTGGGGTGGGATATTTGGGCAGCCTTGTTAATTTTCCTGATTTACCTTTATAAATCATTGATTGTTTGGATAAAAAAATCTGTAAAATATATCATATAGGGGACAAACACAGTGATATTTGAGAAGTGAAATGAAGTTTATATGATTTACAGAAAGTGTGCAATAATTGTTTTTTTTTATACGGTACAAGTAGGTAGGTACAAGTAAAGGTGCAGACACTGCCATCAAGTGGATGAATATTTAAAGACTCCTATCACCACAGTTACATCTTTAGCTTCATAAGACAAATTTGACAGTTTTGCAATTGTAGCAAAGTACAATGTTGGTAAAGATAAAGTCCTCATTTGATGACACTGGGACTATATTTTGTATTTTGGTAGTTTTTTTTTTTACTAGGAATGATTATTAAAACAAAGACTGTTTGGTACATTTTGGAGAAAACCTTTGATTAAAACCCATGATGAACGCTCCTCCATCAGCTTCATTCTTTTCATTCTGAAGCGGTGATAAAGTTGGAGCAGCTGGAGCTGTTCTCAGTGACTTCATCAGATCAGTATTTATCGTCTCAGGCAGCGATCTCTGACCACGATCAAACAGATCTAATTACGGTGACATCACTGCTTACCTGCTGTTTGCTGCATCATCTGCTTCTCACTCCATCCTACTCTCTCCTCTCATTTCGTCGTCTATCATCAGGTTTTATACACGGGTAACTGCATTACTGCTGTGGGCTCATATTCTGGCGGGTCACACTGACTTTCTTTAAACTGTGGCAACACACACAATTACATTATGGAGGGGCAGAGCGTGTGTGTTTCTGGAAAGCGCTGAGCTCAGCTGCACTGAGACCTGGGTTTGTCTCAGAGGTGTAGGTGTGTGTGTGTGTGTGTGAGTGTGTTTACAATTTGTGAATAAATTCAGGAATAGTGAACATCCTCCTGTTCTCCCAAGGACTTCAAGAAGTGGGCATGAAGAGTACTTGTTTGTCTGAGAGGATTTTTGTTGTTTTACTGGAACTATCGACCAGTCAGCTCTTAAGATCCTCTACTGCAGCTCATTAATTGTCTTTGCTGCAGAATAAATTGGTCCAGTTGGAGTTTTCCTCACTAGATAGGAGGCTATAGTTTCCCTGCACCTTCTGTTTGGGGGAGAGGCTCTGACTGTTACATGTGCCTACATGCCAAACAGCAGTTGAGTGTTTCAGGTCTTAAGGGGGGTGCTGGAAGGTGCTGTAGCTAGGGATTTGTTTTTTCTGCTGGGGGACATCAGTGCTCACGTGGGTAATGTCAGTGTGACATGAACCTGAACCCGAGTGGTGTTCTGTTGTTGGACGTCTGTGCTAGTCACAGTTTGTCCATCACAAACACCATGTTTGAACATAAGGCTGTCCATAAGTGCACGTGGCACCAGGACACCCTAGGTCGCAGATTGATGACTGTTTTGGACAATCGGGTGAAGTGAGGAGCTGAGTTGTCAACTGATCACCATCATAGTGAGTTGGATTGGTCAGATCTGGGGTGAGGGGCACATTTTCAAGCCAAGTGTACGGAATGAGATGGGGTCAGATTTATAAAGCTTGCGTACGCACAAAGCGAGCCCAGAAACTTGCATACCCCACTTTTCACACAAAGGTTGTGATTTATAATATCTAAACTGGACATGAAAACGTGCGGTCCCTCACGCCAGCTCTGACCCATGTGTACGCTCATTTTGGAGACGAGAAGCTGCGACACAGATGGTGAAGTGAGGAATACAAGTCACATGTAATGATCACTGTCAGATATTTGATTTAACTTCATAATCAGACAAGCTTTGGGTACTCGCACAGGGCGCGCCCACCCTCGCAAGTGTGGATGTTATAAAAAGTTCCCTTTTTATGTCCGTATTTCTCACGCAAGCGGGGCTGTGGGGATGTGTGAGGAGACAGTCAGCTGCAGATAACAGAGCAGGCAGGAGGCGGGGAGAAGAGTGGTGAACTTATTTCTAACTTTATCTGACTTATTTAAGTTTATTTATTGTTTTTATTGTCCTGCAGGCTCTGAGAGAAAATTAGTTTGAAACTGAGTTTTTGAAAACAATCATTAGATTGCTCTAAACATCTGTAAAACTTTAAAATGATGCTAAAATACAGACAATCTGTTCACGTGAGCAGCTGTCAGCACCTGTCATCCTCCAGACTCACGACAGAGTGCGTGTCTGAGCCGACCAATCGCTTTTTTTTAAACATTAATCAGCTGACTGATTTAAATGCAGCTTAACATTCATGAGGTGGTTTGTATTGACTGTTTATGGTTGAGTGTGGGCGTATAGAGGGCAGAACCTAAGGCGAGATCTTGTGCGCAAACTCTGAGGTGCAGCTGTGATTTATAAAGGAAAGGTGCAGAAACATTCGTACGCACGGTTTTATAAATCTGAATATTTTTTGCGTACACCATTTTCGCCTTTTGGCCGTACGTTCACTTTTAGTATGGTTTCCACGCAATCCTTTATAAATCTGACTCCAGGCTATTTTCCATCATTGGACATTTTCTTCCCTGATGAAGGAACAGAAAATGTAATAATAAAATTATTTTATATTCACATTAAATAATTCACAGTATCAACATTTTACAAAACATGGGCACAAGCCCTCAAACATGAATTAAGACTGATCTCATGAAAAGCTGGACAGAACACAAAATGGCCTCCGATGTCAACAAATAAAAATATAATACCAAAATAAAATACTGGATGTCTTTTTTCAGCTCACAGCCTCAGAATGCAATTAAACACAAATAATGTTTTATTGTTAAGTAGACATCATAAATCTGTATATTAAATAATTACCTTTCACTCTGGCCTCATGGAGGATCCCACTAGCTTAAGTGCTAATTAGTTAGCAGGTGGGTCGTACTGGCCCCCATCCTCAATCTGTCCTGTTTTTTTATTGTATAACTGAATATTTGCTTGGTTTGTTATTAAAGTGCTGCTGTTCAGTATGTTCCACTCGGATATCTCATTAATTAATCTTTTAGTTGCAGTTTTTTGCTATAATAGATAACATAATTTTTTTAAATAACAGCAAATCTTTAAGGCCGCTAAATGATCTGAGCTGCACATGTAATTTCAATAAACTGATTATTTTAATGGAAGTTAATAGTAGTTATTCATGCATTAGATATGTTTTTGTGACTTTTGGGACAGTTTGCCACCATGTGGCCAAAGTGTGACACATTGTACATGTTTTAAATTCTTTAAAAACATTGTTTAATCATTTATATCATTCTGTCAAACTGCTAGATCATGATATAGAGGTCATGATTAAAGCTGACCTATAAAGAGAGGATCTATTATGTTTTTTTCTATGTTGTGTGCAAATGTAAAGTTATAATAATTCAATCTTAGTACAAGATCCATATAAGCAAGAGTTTTATTTCTCAGCTTTACTTTAATAGGTCTCAAGGAAATCCCCATTTTTGTACATTTTTTGAAGAGGGTTTCCTCCAAAATGAGTGTGTTTTCTACACTTGTGAACCAGGTAGAAAGTGAATCTGTGCTCTTTATTTCTGAGTTTAGAAAAAGTCATCTTCTGCTTCTAGTCTTGGGTTCATCTCTCACTGCTTCACTCTTGAATTTTAATGTGCAGCTTCATTCCTGTGAATTCTCCATGCACGGCGAAGAAGCCTAACAGCTGTTGTGATGTAGAAATAGGAGTTCATTAGTAGTAATAAAACCAGCCTGCCACTTATGTATATAAAGACCGCTCAGAAAACCTTCTCAAGTGTAAAATCAGACAGATTCTATTAATCAAGAACTCTTTTCTGAGAGTTTACTTTGTGCTGATTACTGACAATTTATTATTATTTAGCTTTGATTATTTTTCATTGTTCCATCAGTGAAAAACCAGCTTAAAAAAAAACCAATGTACATTTATGAGCTGAGCTCATGACAACAAAAGAAATGCAGACAGTGGGATGACTGGTTTAAACAGATTTTAATCCATATTTTAGAGACATTAAATATTTTAAAACAATGGAACTGCATCACAATTTTTGATCATCACATAGAACAACTTCAATAGAAAAAGAACCATAGAAAAAGGCCGAAAGAGGGAGAGCTGGTAGAAACAGAAAAACAGCTGAAGTTGTGCAACATGTTTAAAAATGCAACACAGTCTATGCTCGAGATGTTTCTTTTTACACTGTTGTGTTTTAATCAATGATGCACATCAGAACCACTGACAAGACCTGAACTGGATCAGCTGGTGCTGCTGCTGCACTCAAAAGCATCAATTTTCCAATTTAACCACGTTTTCCACTTCTCACCCTGCGATTTATCATTTTATTATTTAACTTGTGAGTTTGGTTCTGTTTCTTGCAGCTATCCAGATCTCAGTGGTTCACTGCATTCATTTTCAGGACATTCACTGCTACAATATAGAAGGAGCTGTCCTTCCAACATAAACACTGTAAAAGAGTGGAGGATTGATGAAGCAGAACATGCTACCACAGTCCCAGCTTTTATTGCAATCAACCAAACAGACCTCAAATCATGTCTCTGCTGTGGTTTGATGAGAATTTTTAATCACAGTCGTTTGAATCAATACAAAATCCAAAAGGAAATCCAATAAAACATTGTTTTGTGGGTTGATTTTTAAATTTTTTGATTCAGTGCTTCAAGGTTCAGAAGAGAATCAACAGGAGTCACACATATGCTACTTACAAGGTACTGAGAGTCACAAAATAAAGGCTGAGATACTTGAAATAAGAAGTGAGAATCTTTGGAATCAAAACATTTCTTATTGAAGGTAACACCTGGGATGTTCCCTATTGTCCAATGAATACATGGTAAAAATGTGATGTTAAAAAGATCTGCTCTGCATCTTAAATGTTCCCAGTGTAAAGAGAGATGTGGGGAAAAACCTGCTACAAAGCCTAAGAGCAAGGCTTTTGCTTATTTAAACTAACAACTAACAAAACAATGTTAATAGCTAGTAAAATGATACAAACAACAAACAAACTGAAACTGATGCCAATAACCAGCAAAACAATTAGCAAACACAGTAATGTGTGAAGAGAAATCTCTGAGACTTCTAGATAAAAGTCCTGAAAACTGCTAAAAACATGACTTTGTCTTGTTTTTTCTGCAGTGGTGTGTCGACTTATTTTTACAGCTTGGCAACTCAAAATGTGACTATAACACATTTCCCTGTTGATGCAGCAGGTCCCTAACAGTAAACACAACCCAATCTAAAAATAGTAAATAAGCAAAACTTCCTGAAACATCTTATTGTTTGACAATATAATGAAGATTTTACTAAATTTTGGTTGATGACGGTTATCTTTAAAAAACAGAATGTTAAAAATATAGATGTGAAAATATATTTTCTTTTCTTAGAAAAGCTCTGTGCTAGATTGTACAACATAAAAAGCACTCTGTTCTTAGTACTGCAAGTTCATTTGCTGTTTTAGCAATCTCCAAAGCAATTAAAGTTTATCTGCAATTTCATGAAACGCAAACAACTATTACACCCTCATCACTGCTGGAGAGATTATCAAAGTATTATCATCCTTCTACCATCTGCTGTCAAAAATAATAATAATCAGTCTGTTTAGCTTTCTATTGTAATCATTACAGCATTGATGTTTTTTCTGTCACTGCTGCTTTTCATAAATATGTTGACAACTGTGATAATGGAAAAGGAACTAATGAGATCTCTAATGAGATGCCAGCAGTATAACAGGGCATGCAGAGCGAGTCTGTTTCTAAAAAGCCAAAATTCAGGGTTTGCACATGTATTCACATTTCAGATTTATGCCAGTACTCTATTGTGTGAGCTCAACATCTACCTGGTGTCAAGTAACGTAGCATAAATGAGACAACTGGTGTTCTGTAGATAAACAACTTTGGACTTTTTACAGCATTATTGGATTTCGTACAGCTGCAAATACCCAAAATTAGAGAATATAAAAAAAAAAAAAACATTAAAACAACTTTTCACAGTAAAATAAAACATTTTTGCTACTTAGCAATAACAAAGTATTTACTGTTTGTGGTAAATTTTTGCTGAAATTTGTTAACTTTGACTCTCAGACAGAAATTACAAAACACCTTTACCAGGATTTTTAAGGTTTATTCTTTTGGCCAAACTGATCCTTAAACATTTCTAGGCTTTGAAATGAAGAACCAAGAGTCATTCATACAGAAGCAGTTTAACATGAGTAGCTTAGCTCGCTAGTTTAGCCTCAAGCAAAAACAACTAACAGCCAAACTGGTTCTGTCCAAAAGTTACAAAATACAAACATAATTTTTTTATTTGAGTAATTTATACTTTTTTGCACCCAACACTGGGAGTGTGGGGCTCAAGAGGCTGATGTCAGAAGGTCATAAAGTTCATAAAGTTTATTTTTTTTAAATAAAGTTCACGCTAATTCGCATTAAATTCTAAATCTAATGGATTAGCTTTTGTGAAGCTAATCTTTTAGTTAGCGGTTTGGCAGTTAGCAAAGCTAACGTTTTGGTTAGCTGTGCCCATCCCTGTTTAAACCACTTTTTAATAGAAAGAAAAATCCTCGGATTTGTGAATGGATTTAAATGATTCCATTCAATGTCTTTAGTTATTACTGCAAAGATTTTAGCCTTTGGTCAGAACCAGACAGACTGTCAGCAAATTTTGTATCTGATAGCTAAACTATTCTTACTATTCTGTCTTATTGAATGTACAGCCTATATGGGGGTTGAAGTCATGTTTTTTACCATTCAAGAAACAGTATTTACATAAATCTCAAAGTGTTCACATATGACCCATCACATCAAACCAGGGATTAAGTCAGACTTAGTCAAAATAAACTTAGCACATGTTGAGACTCCTGCAATTTAGGCTACACTTTGATATCTAAATCAATATGAAATTTCATATATATATTTCGCTAATCAGGATAACCTGTGGAAATTTGGTCTGAATCTTGTTAGAGTATTCCAATAAGGATTTCTTAGCATCATTTGAAAGAGGACACCTCAAACCATATTATGTATGTCAGGGGTCATCCCTATGTTCCTCTGTACCTATGTTCTTCAGATCCCTATGATCCCAAGTACCTACGTGTCTCGGTACCTAATTTTCCAGGTACCGATGTTCCCCAGTATCTATTTTCTCCAGTGGAGAAAATAATTTGATCCCTTGCTGATTTTGTAAGTTTGCCTACAGACAGACATGAACAGTGTACAATTTTAAGGGTGGGTTAGTTTTAAAAATGAGACATGAAAAAAATCACATTGTATAAATGATATAAATTTATTTGCATTTTGCAGAGAGAAACAAGTGTTTGATCCCTCTGGCAAACAAAACTTAATACTTGGTAGCAAAACCTTTGTTACCAAGCATAACAGTCAGACATATTTTGTAGTTGATGATAAGGTTTGCACATATCAGGAGGAGTTTTGGTTCACTCCTCTTTGTAGATCATCTCTAAATCATTAATATTTTGAGGCTGTCACTTGGCAACATGGAGTTTTATCTCCCTCTGTAGGTTTATGATGGATTAAAGTGTGGAGACTGTCTACCACTCCATGACCTTAATGTGCTTCTTTTTGAGCCACTCCTTTGTTGCCTTGGCTGTATGTTTTTGGTCATTGTTGTTCTGGAACACCCAGCCATGACACATCCTGACAGAGGGAAGGAGGTTTACTCAGGATTTTACGGTACATGGCTCCGTCCATTCTCCCATTGATGCAGTGAAGTAGTCCTGTGTCCTTAGCAGAGAAACACCCCAAAAACATAATGTTTCCACCTCCATGCTTGACAGAGGGGACATCTCTTCCTCCAAACACGGTGAGTTGAGTTAATGCCAAAGAGCTCAAAGTTTGTCTCATCTGACCACAGAACCTTCTCCCAATCACTCTCAGAATCATCCAGGTGAAAATTTAAAACAGCTGTTTTTAACGAAGGTTACAAGTTGATTAGGAGCATCTAACTGGTCTGTAGGAGCCAGAACTCTTAATGGTTGGTAAGAGATCAAACACTAATTTCTCTCTGCATAATGCAAATACATTTATATAATTTATACAATGTAATTTTCTGGATTTTTTTTTAGATTCTATTTCTCACTGTTAAAATTAACCTAACCTTAAACTTATACTGTTCATGTCTTTGTAAGTGAGCAAACTTGCAAAATCAGCAAGGGATCAAATAATTATCTCCCCCACTGTCTAAGAAATTTTGATCCCCTTTGAAATGTTTTCTAATAAAAATGAAACAAATATTGAATTATAGTGATAGCATTGTAAAGGGAAACGTAGGTACCAGGGCACATAGATACTGGGGAACAGAAGTACTGGGGAACATGGGTATAGACTTGCATATCAGGATTCCTGGCTAGTGTTGAGAATAGCTTCTCAAATGAGCATATAGTAGCAAAAAAATTGACTTTTCTGTTCTAAATCATGTTTAGTTGTTGATATGGCTCAGTCAAATCCTACAAAACACTCCATAGAATTACAGTATATCTCAAACATTTCCTTCAAGGGATTCAGAAATATGGTATTTTTTTTTTTATCATATTTGTACAAAAACAAGTTTTCACTGTAGCTGCCCACATCCCACTGTACTGCCTTAATCCTGAGTTCTATGTGAGGGGTCACATATGTCTGTAGGGTTACTTTGCTCCCACATGTGATGAAAAACATTCATACTGAAACCGAATTCAACAACACAAAAAGACTGGTTTTATTATTGTTATTATTATTATTATTATTATTATTCTTTCTTGGAATGGACACAACCAACTGTTGGTCTGAAGCTACCATTTATTGCATGCAAGGATTTTAAAGTTTCAGGCATTTCAGACAAACTGAAACTTGTTCAAATCATCAAAAATGAAACAGAAAAACACAGCAACCGATTCTAATCCAACACGTTCAGTCACACGGTTTTTTGTCTTAAAGCCAAACCCTGGTGTAGTCATAAACGCCAGTTAAAAAAGCTTATGGAGACATCTGATTTTACGAAAAACAATCTCATATTTATACCAATATGGTATGGAAAATTATTTAGATCCATTCTTTGTTTTAAATAAATAGAGCAATTCCAACTGGACACAAATAGAGGCACTTAAGTTTCTTTCGTTCTTTTTTTTAACAATAAAGTGAAAATTTACTTTCCACGTTGTCTTCCATACACATTCAGCATGGTGACATGATTCAAAACGTACAAAACTCATGCTTGATGTGCTGGATTTACAGAAAGCATCGCAAGCAGATTTGAAGCTTTTGCAGCACGACAAGCAACAGAGGAGAAGTCACACAGAAAAGGTGGGGTCTCTTCTTCTGAACGTACCACAGAAAGTTAAAAATCCCTTTTTTAGCTTTGGTGCTGTGTAAACGCAGCCATGAACACACGCACAACCAACACACACACACACACTTTTACTGACCCAAGTTTCTCACTTCACCTCCTCGTTTGTTCACTCTGAACCACAAGACAATTAAAAAAACACAAAATTACTGCTTCCAGGAATCACAACCTGTACATTATGGTACACAAACATGGTTATTGTTCATTAGATAGACTTGACAATCATCTGTACACATGTGCACACTGACGACACGACACAACGAATGGTCTGATCTCATTACTGTACAAAGTCACTCCTTTCCTTTGACATCAGGGCAGAGAAGCAGACGAGACGTTTTCTCCGTTCACTCGCCCTGCATGTGGGTGGGGGGCTTAATTAGAGCCAAATCAAACCAAATCTTTTGGTTCCCCCCATCTGTAAGTGTTTGACACCTTGGTGGGTGGGTTACTATGGGAACAGAGCACTAGTACAGAGCAGAATTTCACAAAAGCCCATAACCAGCAAGAAGACAAGAAAGATGCTGCCTCTGATGGAAAATAAACCCTCATTTGTAAGAAAAGTAAACAGAGGGCTGTTTTTCTTGATCTGTTCACTCCCTGAACTTCAACCTAACCAGTTATTTTGTTGTTTTGTTTTACTTGGACGCATTTGAAGCTTTGAAAGAATTTGTGCCACTGTTTTAACTCAGGCCTGCTCACATTTGTAGTCTTGTTTATTTCACTTATGGACAGTATTTTTAGAGATCATCCCCACATATCTAACAACTAATCGAAGAATAGGATTTTAGTATTGCTTTAATCCAAGGTGATAAGGGAGTTGGGTAGAAAAGCAGTTTTCAAAAGGGCCCTGAAAATAAATGACACTAGCTGCGTTTCCATTGCAAATGTGCGCAAAACTTTGCCGATATTTTGTTAATGTCGAAAAAACACAGTTTCGA
>JARVGW010237727.1:0-10658 GCA_031762495.1 Anablepsoides rubrolineatus | reverse complement strand
TAGTAGTATCGATAAAACCTTAACGATACCCATCCCTACTCACCTGATCCCTGCGCTCTGCTGGATGACAAAACATAATTTATCCCAGTTTAATGAAAATAAAATATATCACTGGAGCGTCATTTTTAATTATTTCTAAACTGCCTTCCTGTATTTTTTTTTAGGAGTTGAGAACCTGCTACTGGTGCTTTTATTTTTTATTTTTCTAAATCTTTCTCCAAATGCAGCCTGCATTAAAAACATTTCATGTTGACACTATTCAGAATTAATGGGATTGACTACTTCTCTGCACCTGTCAGTCACCTGTGCTCACCTGCGTGCTGGACAGCAGCAGGAGATCTGTCAGCTGTGATGCGTGATTTGGTTGACAAATTATTAAAATCTTTATTTGAGTCTATTTATCAATCTTTATAAATATGCTTTTAATTTGACAACATTATGAACATAAAGAGGGAACAGAAGAAAACCTGTTGTTTGCGGGTGAACGTAGAGTTTGGGGGGGGGGGGTAAAGGTACTTGAATGGTCAGAAAAGTGGCTAAATCTTTAGAGAAAGTCTCTTTAAAACACAGACCACGTGTTTCTTAACGTGTCCTGTTCAGATGGTGCATTCGCAGACCAAACAAAATGTTGAATATTGAAGAACTGATTTGAAAAACCTTCCAGTTTGAGTCGATCAAGGTGAAACCTGCTGATACTTGTTTCAGACCGATCGCTCTGTGCAGCTTTATTTTTCTTACATTCTGTCTAAATGTTTATTTTTGAGAGATTTTGTTTCTTTGATGTTTTTGTTCTGATAAACTGTTCATTTTGTTTTGTCAGAGGAAGATGTGGACGTAGATGATGTGCTGGCAGAGGATGCAGGGGTACGTTGATTTTATTCTTATTACCTGAGCTTTTTCTTTCCATCCCAAATGTTTTGACACAAGTGTTGACTTTTGTTTTTCTTCTCAGGACTTTACAAAAGTTGATACTTCTGACACAGTAAAAGTGGATAACGATGACTCTGAAACTGTTGCCAGTGAGCCGTAAGTTTCACTCCCTCCACACTCGTGGTTTCTGTGACGATGTAGTAATTAATTCAGAACTTTAAAAGCTTCTTTGAGACGAGTCAAAGCTTCATGATTAAAACTTGTCAGTGGTTTAGATTTAAAGGGAAAAATGAACATTTTAAGAAATATTCTTTCATTTATTTTTACATGTGTTAGCTTAGCTTAGCATGTGGCTACACTGAGAGTAGTGGTGTCTGATTGAAGATGCTCGTGTTGAACCAGAACAGTTTTATCTTTACCTAAAAACAAACGGATCACATGATCAAAATTGAAACTTTTTGTGGCATCATAGGAACATGTTAACTCCTGACTGCATGTGGAAGTTTTTATTCAGAGAAAAAAAGAAATAAACCTTGTTAAATGTAAAATCTGTAAGGTCAGTGTTTCCTCTTAGCTTCATGTGTGTAATAAATAATAAACATCTGATCTAAAACAGTTAAACTGTTAGTTTAAATTAGTTATTTATTCTCAATTTCATCAACTTTATTGTGAACCATAGTTTATAAAAACCTAGACAGAAAAAAAAACTTCAGGATTTTTTCTTCAAGATGAAGCTGCACAGAAATGTATTGTTTGTATTGACTCTACTCTAAGTAATAACATTGTCATAAAGAGCCACAAATATAACCAGATCAGTACATGTGTGTATTTAAAATACCTGATGTGATTTTGTTTTTCTGCTTTCAGACCTGCTGAGAAAAAGGTGGTGAAAATAAGTCCTCCGACATCTACTGGAGAAGTGAGGATGATGTGTTTTCACTCAACAGACAAACTATCATCAGTGTACTGATAAAAACTTAAATCAAAGACATTTAATTTATGTTTGAGAAATGAGCAGATGGAGCTCTGAATGGTTTACTCATCATGTTGCTAAGTTAGAAACCCTGAACTCTTTCTGACCTGTGATGAGATCCTGATGAGTATAAATAAAGTCGGTCACCTTCTAGATAAAAAAAAGTTATTTCTGTCAACGTCCAACAGCCAAACATTTCTTCATCATGGCTGTCACTTTCCTCCAAATTCTTTCTCAACGTTTATTAATTCATGTTTTACTTCTTGTTTTTAAGTATAAAATCTAACTTGATGTCTTAAGTGTATTTTTTTTTCTTTTCCCAACCAGAGGCTACAGATGAGAGCTGAACGGTTCAACGTGCCAGCATCAGCTGACAGCAAGAAAGCCATGCGTGCAGCAAGGTCATCTTTCATTTCTTTATTTCATTTGAGCTCTTTTATTGCCTAAACTTAGGACTGTGCAGTATATGTGGTAAACAGTAGAAACGGTATGAAGTTGGCCTATGGTAGAAATTTACCCTCTACCGTCATATCATCAGTTACGTCATCACACCTGCAGCCCTGTTGAGCAGAGACAACTGAGCAGGAGTTTGAAATATAATGAAGAAATATAGTCTTTTAAAACACGTATAGAGAGAATAAATCCTCAAAATTTACCCTCCCGCTGTAGAAAAGTTACGTCGGGACCCCCCCCACTCTCCAGCTTTCGCAGAGCGAAGCTTTTAACAACCGTACTTTTTTACACCCAAGTTGTTGGGGAAAAAAATTGTTTTTTAAGTATTGTTACACAGAGATGATAAAAAAGACATGGATGACGTTCGTTCAGTCATAAATCCATCTTTCTGATGTAAAGTCGGCTTCTGTTCTGATGATGAAGATGAGCGCGCAGCAGAGCAGCTGATAGATTTAACATGCAGAAGCTCATTGTATGACAGGCAGATATTAAAGCAAGAATGCTGGGTTTAGTTATGATTATAGTTTTCTGCAAAAAATGTTCTTAAAATGACATTATCTTTACTTTTTATGAAAAATTTATATCGTGATATATACCGTTACCGCGATAGATTCAATTTATACCACGATATGAATATGAGGTCATACTGCCCAGCCCTACCTAAACTGAGTCATTTAAAGAATCTGTCCAGAGATGAGACGTTTGGACAGAGCTGTTTACACTCATCTCACTTAGCGTCATGTTTAAATATTTTCTTTTATTGTTTCCTGCAGGTTTGGTCTTCCCTCTGATGCCTCCAGTCCTTCTCCAGGTTCAGTATCATTTTACTGATCTGTGCTCTGCTCAGAGAATCTAAAAACAGAAGAAACTGAGTTAACACTGTTGTTTCTTCATAACTTCTTATTATGAAGTGTTCTCTTCTTAGTTTGAGGAGATGATTCTGATGTTTCAGGATGATCAAAAGCACCATGATGAGCAGCTCACATGTGTTTTTGTTTCCAGTTTGAGGAAATAAAGTTTGTCTGCAGAGGATTTAATGTGAGCTAGATGTGATGATGAAGATACTGTCAAGCTGGATACACACCAAACAAGTTTTGAGCAGCCAAAGCAGCCAGTGTACATGCAAAGTCTATGGTGGACGCGCATCAAGGAGCAGCGCACAAGGTAGTGGCAGGATGCAGCAGAGCATTTTCCATGCATGCGGCGCATCCAAAGCAGCTGCTGCTGGAGTTCAAAAAATTGAACTTTGGCTGCCCGACATGCAGCAGCAACAACCAATCAGAGAGAATAATTTTTCATGTGACGATTTCCTGAACCCGAAACAGACGGACAGGAGCTCTTTAGCTGAAATTGACCGTCTGCAGTTGGTGTTCTGGCTGGAGATATCAGCACCAATGTGGGTCAGCAGCTCTTTAAACTGACTGCTGTGTTATACTGGGCTTGGGACAAAAAAAAATTCTGTCAGCTCGCAGCTCCTGGAGTGGTGAAACTAATCGAACAAACCACCTCTAAATCATCTGGTGAATTAATTATCTAATGTGCACAACGTTTGCTTGCTCTTTAAAGCAAAGCCATTTTCTTTATTTTATCTTTATTTCACCCATCATTAAAGACAGACCAGAAAAAACCAAAACGCTCCTTTCTCTTCAGACGTGCCTCTAGTCTGCTGCTGTGTTCACACCCAATGTGTTTCAGTGCTCCAACTTGAGGAGGTGGAAGCATATTTGCTGCTCAAAACGAGTTTGGTGGGAACCCGGCTTCCCACCTCATCTTCATCTGATGTAATAATTGATGATCAGATGATGAATATTAATGATTTGTTTCAAGAAAACCAGACAAAAACTTTAAATGCACTTTTTTTTGTAAATCAATTATTATTGTGTCCTTAAATTAAACATTTCTAAGTAAATTTTTTGACTAGATCCCAACATGTTGTTTACCTACAGAAGCAGTGTATTTGATCATCATAGTGTTGAGAACAGAGACATTAACTGACTCCTCTTCCTCTTGTCTTCCTCCCAGGTGTTGCTGCGAACAGTAAAGCTGCTGTGAGTTTAAAAAGCTGCTCATCAGTGGATCATTGAGGCTCCAGCTGACAGACTGATAATTAAATGTTGGCTTTTGTTTTCTTCAGGTCAATATTGATCAGCTGAAGAAGAGAGCAGAGAGATTTGGAATAAGTGGTTCAACCACTTCACAAAAGGTAAATGTACACATAAATACATGTAAAAACCTGGCTCGTCCTAAACCTCCACTTCACTTCAGACTCAGGTCCTCTACCAGAGGTCTGAGGGTTCTGAGGATCTTGACACAGTTTTCCAATATTTTGCAGGTTTACAGACGTTTAGAGCAATCTAACGATTTTTTTCAAATACTCAGCTTCAAATAAATTTTATCTCAGAGCCTGCAGGACGATAAAAACTATAAATAAAATTAAATAAGTCAGAGAAAGTTAGAAATAAGTTCACCAATCTTCTCCCCCGTCCTCCCCCTCCTGCCTGCTCTGTTATCTGCAGCTGATCGTCTCCTCACCCCCTCACATATACCCACGGACTTTAAAAAGTGAACTTTTTATAACATCCACACTGGTGAGGATGGACACGCCCTGCGCGAGTACCCAAAGCCTGACTTTTGCTGTCATGCTGTTGAAATGTCTCTTGTCGGGGAGGGGAGGGGTCTGAGGGTCGTCTGAGGAGGAAGGAGATGAATGGAGATGTCTGAACTTTTATTTAAGATTTAAGTTTTTTATTTCAAAGGTCCTTATGGCTCAGCAGCAGAAGCATAAATAATACTGTTAAGAAAGCTAAAGTTGATCTAAAATCTACGTCTGATTCTGAAGGTAAATTGAATATCTGACAGTGATCATTACACAGTGTGGTTATAATTCCTCACTTCACCATCTGTGTCGCAGCTTCTTGTCTTCAAAATGAGCGTACGCATGGGTCAGAGCTGGCTGAGGAACCACACATTTTCACATCAAGTTTGAGTTTTATAAATCACAACCTTTGTGTGAAAAGTGGCAGACGCACGTTTCAGAGCTCGTTTTGTGCGTACGCAAGCTTTATAAGTTCGACCCCTGATCTTTAGATTACTCATAGGTTACAAACATGGACAATGTTTGGTACCTCTTGTTTAATGAAAGAAAAACCCACAATGGTCAAAGAAATAACTAGAATCTGACAAAAGTAATAAATAAAAATTCTATCAAAATGAACTAATGAAAGTCAGACATTTTTTTCCAACCATGTTTCAACAGAATTAAAAAATAAAACTCATGAAACAGGTCTGGATGCAAATGATGGTACCTTTAATTTAACATTTTGTTGCACAATCTTTTGAGGCGATCACTGTAACTGTCAGTGAGACTTCTGCAGCTCTCAGCAGGTATTTTGTTCCACTTCTCATGAGCAAACTGCTCCAGTTGTCTCAGGTTTGAAGGGTGTTATTTCCAGACAGCATGTTTCAGCTCCTCCTAAAGATGCTCAATAGGATTTAGGTCAAGGCTCATTGAAGGCCACTTCAGAATAGTCCAATGTTTCCTCTTAGCCATTCTTGAGTGTTTTTAAGTTGTGTTTTGGGTCATCATCCTGCTGAGGCCAAGCTTTCTGACACTGGGCAGCAGATTTCTCTCTAGAATGCCTTGATAGTCTTGAGATTTCCTTGTACCCTGCACAGATTCAAGACAAGCAGCCCCAGAACATGTGTTAAGGGCTCAACACACAGGAGGCGACGTCACTTGCTCTCCATTCATTTCCTATGGAGCTTGTGCGATGAGGCGACAATTGCTTGCCCCCCTCAAGTCAAACGACCGGCGAAAATCGTGCATGTGAAATTTTGCGCTCGTACACGTAGACATGCACACGCGAGCTTGCGACGCTACATATGAAAGTAGAAAAATGTTAAACTTTTGTCATTGCTAAAATAACTAGCAGACAATGCGCAGAAAATTGACGTCATTAAAAACCCCGCCTTCTGTTCTTTGATTGGCCCAGGTAAAATAAACTACAAGCAGACATTGCGCAGAAAATCGACGGTCTGTTCTCTGATTGGCCCGAATGAAATGCTCCCAAAGAAATCCTTGTCTATGGAAGAAATCCCAGACGGAGCAGTGAAGGAAACTAGAATTAAGCGGAACTGCATAAGAAGGCAAGGACCAGGCTAGTGTCCTTCAGGTCTATCAAAGTAAACCACTCTCCTGGACCGACAGGCATCACAGTATGCAAAATGGTAGAACTTTCAGTAAATGGTTTAGCCCCCTGAGGTCGAACACTGGCCAAAGGGAAACATTGTTTTTTTGGAAGTAGAAAATACAGTTAGGTTCATATGTATTTGGACAGAGACAACATTCTCATTGCATGTCTGCCATTGAGATGTCATATGATAGATGTATTTACTGTTTAGCAAAGTTATGTTCATAAACTTGTTACTTATAATCTCTCCATCTCAAAATAAGTATGTTTGTACTTTGAAGTTTAAAGATATTCCATATATTTTTTTATTATTTGGTTTTATTTGATGATAAATGTGCACACAAACTGCCAATAACGAACTCGCGACACAAATGCTCTGAGATGATCATTATGATTTGGGATGGTTCCATGTTGACACTTCAATTGCCAATATGTGGTCATTTATGTTTTACACACCATTCCAATTCCAAATTATTTGGAAATAGCCAAAACTAAAGAAAATTGCACAAAACTTTATTAACATTAATTTAGTTTAAGACCTACTAAGCACATGATTAAACGATAATACATATATATTTATTCTCTTGTGTACAGTGCCCTGAGACAACAGTTGTTGTGACTTGGTGCTATATAAATAAACTGAATTTACATGCTGCTAAATTCATCACAAGGCACTTAAATAGACAAATACAAGATTAAAACATTAAGACAAATCATTTGACTATAAAACTGATCATATGGACTCTGTTAGGAAAATATTTTAATTAGAGTTCAGCAGAACTTGGTGTTGGAAATATGATTATCTTTAAATTGTCTCATTTTAGGAAAGTACCAGTTTTTTATTTTAGCCTAAACAACAAAGTGTTGTATAAATATGTAAAGCTAGAGAAGGTGGAAGGAATTCTTTGTTCTGGTGGAAAAGATGAAGGATTATTATTCAAAACAGTTGGTTTTAGTTGTTTCTGCAGAAACTAAGCAGCAGCAAGGATTAATTGTACCGATGGTGACTTTCTTCAGGTGGATGATGAGAAGCTGAAGAAGAGGAAGGAGAGGTTTGGGATCCAAACAGGAGCGTCTTCAGTGGGAGCAGAGGACGTGGAGGTAAACTTTCATCTTTACTTCATCACTGTTAAAATAAACAGAATGTTTAACAGCCTCACTCATTGTGTCCTGCTTTCCTCTGCAGGCAAAGAAAATGAAGCGCGCTGAAAGATTTGGGAAAGTGTAAATGGTGTTTTTATTAGTTTTGTTGGCTTTTCAGATTTGTGAGGAACAGAAGCGTCTGCGTGCATCAGGGTTAGGTTAAATACAAAGTTAGATGTTAACAGAGAAATCTACCAAGCTCTGCTTCATCAGTTTCTGTTGGGTTTTTTCTCTTTGTACACTTTGATGAGGAAACTTTAAATTTTATCTTCATCTTTTTAGGAAATTTGTTTTTTTTGTTTATGTTTCCAAAAGAAAATATGTCAGAATGACTTTGTCCTGCTTCCTTTAAACATAATCATTTTGTACGTTGCAGGTGATTTTTAATGTTAAACACTGAACTGAAAGAAGCTGAGTTAACTCTGTATTTAACTGGACTTTTGATTCATCATTTCCCATTGAACTTGTTTTATTTTGGAGGTTATTTTCTGTAACACAGCTTCAGGTTCTTCATCTGTCCATTTTGAACAGTTTGTCAATTAAAATCAATTGATTTTCATATTTATTGCCAGCTGTCTTTTTTTAAGTTATGTTCTGGTGAAGTTCTGATTTAGCTGAGATCAGTTCTAATCCTGTGATTTCACTCAACACTCCTCCTCTTCCTCACTCTTCTCCAGACACAATGGATTTCACAATAAAAGCACCAGAAGCAGCAGCTGATGCTTCTTGAACATTTAGGATGTTTGAAGTTGAAGCCTTGCTTCAATGTAATCTGTGGAACAAAGTCAGAATAAACTTATTTAGGGATGATAATTTCTCATAACTTTGCTTCATTCAGTGGTAAAGAAACACTTTCTGTAACTTTCTCCTCACCTTTCAACAGTTTTAAAACTCTGCAAACCAAAGCCTTTCTTTAGCAGGTAACTGAGTCAATTTCAGCTGAAACTAAAGGTCAATCAAGGACATCTGTTTGACAGTTTAGACTCATTATTCAACCAGCTTATTGTAGACTTTACAAAACATTTTCTCATTTAAATTGTTCAGAATAAAGCTCATGTTAAAGATCAAAAACATTTTGAAGACGTGATCTGACCTTAATATTTAAATCCCACATTGTGATTTTAACAGGAGGGTTTTTGCTACATGCAGCTAAAACATTTAAAGTAAATCATGATGATTTTCATTAAAGCCCAAAGTAAAATCATGTCAGGGTGAATAAATGACTCAAGACTTTAAAATGACACAACAGCAGGAGGTGTAGAGAAACTAAGTACTTTGTTACAGTACTTAAGTCATTAGAGTATTTGTAATTTTACCAAGTATTTATTTTAATGGTAACTTTTGATACATTCAAAACATAAAAGATAATTTTACTTCAAAATTTAACACCTTGTTACACATTTAAATAACCAAACTCATCAAGAGTTGTTTTTGCACTGAGTGTTGAATTTACTGAACAAACTTATGTCAACTGATTCCACTAAACTTAGTAAATTAACAATTTAATAATATTCCTCACCCTTAGTTTAGTGCAGGTGTGTCAAACTCCAGTCCTCGAGGGCCTCTATCCTGCATGTTTTAGAGGTTTTCCAGCTCCAACACACCTGATTAAATGATTGAAGTAACACTTCAAATTGGACAGAATCTAAATTATGCAGAACAGCGGCCCTCGAGGACTGGAGTTTCACCCCTGGTTTTAGTGGAACCAGGTTCAGTGAATTCAACACTTCATTTTTATGTAAAAATACTTTTACTTTCCTTGATCATTGTGAGCAGCTTTGTCACTTAAGTACTTTTAACCAGTGAAATTATTTACTAAAGTCACTTTCTGTTCAAGTATTTTCCTTATAGTTTGGATCAAAGAAACTGAGACAGAACTGCAACTTGATCAATTAGAATGGAATTATTATATAAAAAGCAGAAAACAACCAAAACGTCAATGAAAATAGAGCTACCAAATTCAAGTGTACTTTTATGAATAAAACACAGATTTCCCTTCATGTTATGATTTTAGCTTCATTAATAGATCATTTTAACATTTTATTTCATCTTGACATTTGGTTTATTGGTTAAAAGTAAATATAACTCAGAAACAGTCGTCAACCTATCAGATATTCTGATAAAAATGAAAACCTAAAACTTCATCTTCTTCATCAGGATCCAATCAGTTTCTTCTCAAACAACCTGCTGCTGCTGCTTCAACCTCTGGATCATCAGAACTCGGATCTTCTTTACTCCACAAATATCACCATCTCCACCTGCAGAGAGAAGAGAGAGTTGACTTCTTGTTTTACAGGTTACTTCCAGTCTGTAGGTGTTTTTGGCTGTGTCTCAATTCATGGGTTAACCCTAACCCTAGTGCCACTGTCACTGCCCTGCTCCACAGGCTGTCCCACACGTGGCCGACAAATCCCCAAAAACATCGGCTACATACCCGGCCAACAGTATCCCAGAAATCATTGCACCATCAGCAAATTAAACAGAAAATCAATGACGGCAAAGCATTTTTTTAATGACGGAGTTTGAACATTTATCACAGACTGAAAAATGTAACTTAAACAACTTAGCTGAAAAAACTTTTGTTGCAATGAGATGTTAAATGAAATACAGTTACAAGTACTGATACTAAAGCAAAACTCCAATTATTAATGCTTTTTATTTATTTATTTGTAACGTTTTTCTATTAAAACTGAATTCTGTGATATAAAACGTATCACCATGTGTTGTATCCTCGTAGCACTGAGGAATGTAGCAAGTAAAAGAGAGAGATTACGGCATGAACTTATCAAACTTTACTTCTCTTCTTTTTCATAGCATCCGTGTTACAACATCAAGTGCAGGGGTGCCCAAACATTTTCCCTGAGGGGGCCAAAATTTAAAATCATTTTCCCTGAAAGGGCCAAAATATAAATCAATCTGAGGGCTGCGGGCCAAATGCAATGATATAAGAATTGTAAATACTTCATAAGTAAAGTTGTTTTATTTTTTATGATTAGGCTAGCAGCCAGTGCAGTTGCCCACCTTTTTTT
>JARVGW010237533.1:0-10671 GCA_031762495.1 Anablepsoides rubrolineatus | reverse complement strand
ATAACATCCTTTCAACATTGGTTAATAGTTAGAATTGGATGGTTGTTTGATGGTTGATTCACCATCAATCATCAACGCTAACCGATTATAGTGAAAGCAACATGATCAATAGTACTATAAGCTTTGGATAGCTAAAAGAAAATAAAGGAAAAGGACATGCTTAGATTGATTTTTTTAAATATCTGAATTATCTTAGATTTATGTTTTTTTATTTATTTATTTTTAGAAATCCAGTTATCTATCTGGCAAATCTTTGACGCACTACTCAGTTGCGCTGAATATTTTTTTCTTTCTAGGCAATATTAAAGCATTTTAGTTAATTTAGTTAATTAATAAATTTTAATTGGAATTGATTTTAGCCCTAAAACAGGCAGGAATGGAAAATAAGTTGCAAAAAGTTATTGAATGACATCACTCATCTCTATAGGCCCTAAGAAAAATATTTCATATACATCATCATTTTCAGCTTGATGAAGATAAATCATGCATTGTTGTAGTCTCTGGTCATTTATGTTACATTACATGTAACACTTTTAAAGCTGATTTTATTCACATTTCATGATGAACATATGTGTAATGAAAATTACAATAAAACAAAAACAAAAAAAACAGCAATTTTATTTCTTAAATGATGCATACACAACTGAACACTGGAGAAAGTTTTATAGGCCCAGATTTTCTATAATGTAACAAACTGAACCATGCCCCTCAGTCTAGATTTCATGTTTTATTGAACACTTGGAAGCAGTTCTGTGAGTTTTCCCTGTGACAATGCACAGATGAACATCACATTTTTTGGAGTTTATTGTCTGTCATTAAGGGCAAACTCTGCACTGGCCCTTGTCTGTGAAATTTGGGAAGTAATCAACTCAATCATGGAGGACATCAACCACTGAGTCTTGGGGTTGTTGGTCTTTGTATGCATTTGGTGGGGCTGTGCACATTCTTCTCCCTTACTTTGGAAGACCTTCCCTTCTTTTTCCACTGTGGATAAGGGCATCTGCAGCATCCTGCTTGAAGTTTTTTGTGGTTTTGGCATCTTGGCGATACAGCAGCCACACTGGTGATGACTATATCAGCCATTTGCCAAAAGAGGCAGAAATACCACTGGTGGGCCTTTAAGGGTGTGAGATACGACACCACCATTTGAGCAAGTTCAACTCCTCCCATGTGGACATTTTACAGTAGCTATGTTTACATGTGCAAAATTAATTGATCGGATTGAAATGTATTCGGATTAAATAATCGGAATGTATCGTTTACATGCGCACAATCCGATCATGAGGAGTGTTTACATGCACCAGGTTTTTATTCTAAATAGAAGCACTGACATGCGCAGTTGTTAACTTTCCCTTAAAAAACACAGAAAAAATTCTACTTTTGTGATTAACATAAATAAACAGCTTCTGAGTGGTCAGAATGGACCTGTGACAGCGTTTAATAATGATGGAAACGTTACTGCACTCTCTGGTTCAGCTGTAGGTGACACGCAGACTTATTTTTTTATTGCGATACGGTGCAGGCTGTGTGGCTTCCTTCTTTATTGAATGAGAAAACGGGAGAAAAAGTTCTGTGCTGCTGGAAACAGCACTGCTGCTCCTCCCTTCATAAAAGAGCAGTAACTGATGGATGAAAGTCAGAAGACATGTGTAGTCAGGTCAGTTTTCTACAATCAGAATAAAATGATCGGATTACGTGTTTACATGCACGCTGTTCAGATTATCAAGCGGCATAAACCACCTCTCTCATTCTGATTACAAATTCATTCGGATCCATTGTAAATCTTTCAGATTTACAATAAGTGAGAGGGAGGTGAAAAAACGGTCAAAGTACACACTGTGATGAGCTCTTTATGGTCTCCTGTAAAGTTGATTGACAACATGATTAAAAGCTGATAAGTAACACCACAAACACAGGACATATTTTCTTCATCTGAATATATTTTTAAAAAGCCCTAATAATTTTTTGGATTTTATATTGTTTTTTTTTTTGTATTGAAAATAAGTATGTCTAATATATAATTACCTTAACCCAAAGATGCAGTTTTGCCACCACTGGCAGCCATGATGTTTTCAAATCAGGCTGACTAAATGATGAAAGCTAGCCTGAACCAAATCATGTGATCTAAATGCTAATACCAGACTTTTGATAAATGCAAACTTGCTTAGTGAAAACCTCCTAGCACACCCCCTACAGGATGTTAAAAAGAGTGTGTGTGAATTGGTGTGTGCATGTGTGTGTTTGTACATGTTTTTGCTACATCCTGGGGACCACTTTCCAGAAAAACACAGTCTCGTTGGGATGCTGATTTTGGATGTGGGGGTTAGGTTTGAATTTAGGCTAGATTAAGGATCAGGCATCTACTGGATGGTTAGATTTAAAGTAAAAGTTTAGGGTTAGGCAATAGAAATTACCTAAATGAATGGAAGTCAATGCAAGGTCCACACGGGGATAGAACAACAATCCTGTGCGTGTGTGTGAAAATGAGTAAAGGTGACCTGTAGTGTCAGTAATAAAAAAGTATTTAGGTTTAAGTATTTGTGTTGCATAATAGTAGAAATCAACTGATAATTTGGGGGTAAGGGTAGAATTAACTTATGTCAATGAAAACACAGTCAGACTAAATTGATACTGCAGGCTAAATGTGTTCTAAATGAACTCCTCATAATATTTCAGAAATAAAACTTTAATACAGACAAACGGAGAGAACTGAAAAACGTCCTTATTTCATGAAATGACTTCCTTGTCAGCTGCATTTCATTTTAATCTTTGAACCAGAACAGCCGGTTTTATTTCCACATAATTTTAGCACACATCCAACAGGAGTAAAACACGTTAAAGATAATTGTAATAAATTTTAAATTAGAGTCTTACCCCGTTTGCTCTAACTAATTTAGAATAAGCAATTACTTTTCCTATCAGTAGGCTTTCACATGTGTGTGTGCGTGTGCGTGCATGTAATTCGTAAATTAGAGAAATGTTTGGAAAGGCTCCAATTAGGCTTTGTTTTCTTCAAAACAGAGAAAAGAAGCCCTGTGTTATGATGCTGCACAAAATTAAGCCATAGATATAGGGTTATTTTTAATCTAGCAAAAAAAAAAAAAGACATGATGAAGGGCATCATAATCAGATGATTTAAGATTGAGTTTCTTATTTTATCTAAATGAGGCTACTACTCACTCAGTGTTCAAGTGATGAAGAAGTTCCTGTGATGTGTGGAAAACCCTGAGGCAGATGGTCTGACCTCTATGAATTGATGTTTACATCTGAACCCAAACTAAGTCTTTTTAGTTTCTGTTTAAATGTTTACCGTAGTGCAAGTGGACTTTCTTAAAGCGGCGTTATCATGTAAAATCAACTTTTTGGAGCTTTATATCACGTTATAATGTTATCCTCTCATCAAAAACATGCTGAGAATCTTGCTTTGAGTCATTCATGCATGTTTGAGAAATCCTGTAGTGTCTGAGGCAGCAGGCAGGGGAGCAAAAACGGCCGGTTGGGCCTAGAACCACCTTTTGGGATCAGCACCTCCTCTGGGCTGTGTCTCCAAACCAAGCTTCCTCCTCACAGACCACACCTCCCCCATCCCTCGCCCTGCGACTCCTGCAGGCTATCGGCAGCAATAACTAGCAAACATCTGCTGAGCTCTTAATAATACTTCTCAGTCCAGTCGTTTTCAGAACAAAAAGGCTAACACTAACAGCATACAAAACTGCCACTATCTGAATAAAAGTATCACATTTGTACAAAATAATAATCACGGTTATACTATATAATATCACGTTTATACAATATAATCATTGTTTATACAATATCACATTTTTATAATGTAATATCACGTTTATACAATATACTATCTACTACTATACTATTTGTACTATACTAGTACAAATGTATTTTCCCCCATGACATTAATACTCTTCCATACTTCTAAATGATTTTCTGTAATATCAATAAGCACCCGAAGGTCAAACTCTTTCTTCGGTAGATCATGGATATTATCTTTCTGTTTTGTTTGCAGGAATCAATAAAGCGCTAGCACTGTTTAAAGAAATGCATATTACCCCACACCTTTTATGCCATCTTGTGTTGAGAAATGTTATTGTTGCAACCATTTATTGTCAGAGTTTGAAAATAATGTGAAATCTTGTGCAGTATTGCTAGGTATATTTGCATGAAGTATGGATTGTGGCTACATCTCGGCTAATTTTAGGTCAATATCTGTAAAATTGACTGAGTTGTAGCCATTCTTGTACTGGTTAATATTGTTTAGCTGTTGCAACCATCTTGAAATAAACTGAAAATTCGTAAAATTTGTATATGTATAATCAATAATACTTAGAACTTCATTTAAATCCATCCATAACAGACAAATAGCTTTTTTTTGTGCACAATAAATACACTGAAAATGCACTGAAATAGGAGCTGTGAATGACTCTTAACTACAAGCACATCAGAATAGGTCCGGATCTGTAAAACTGACTGAGTTACAGCGATTGTTTGTCTTTTTAGACAATTGCTTTAGACCTTTTGAAAATTTTAAGGATAGCTGTCCTCTGGTTCATGAGATGATTTTCTAATGGACAAATGCACAAGCACACACACAAAAAGGACAAGTGCATACAATATTGTTCACTTTTGCATTTGATGATTGGTGATAAAGATATATACATACAATCGACAGCTCAATTACAATGAGGTCACTGCATTTCTACAGTTTCTTTCTACAATAGGTCCAGTTTTAACAAAATACATGATATTTGCTGATATATGTTTTCCGATAAACAAATTCACATCACGTTCTGAAAAAAACAACTATGTTTATTTGTGGGGCAGAGCTGTAGCAGCTGTACTTCAACAGCTTAAAAGGAAGCCTTTCAAGAAGCCACTAAAAAGGAAAAAAAAATGCTGTTATAACTCAGTGGGTGAAAACTTGTCTCAAAAGAGAGTTTCCGTTTTTCATAAAGTATTTTCAGGCTTAAAAGGTTTCACAGGAACAAAAAGACTGACAGTGAAAACACCAGCGTCTGTAAAACATGTGTAGTTATTTAGGGAGGAAAGAAATTCAGCAAAACATTATTAACAAGCATTGTTATCAGCCAACAAGTTAATTCTAACTAAGTGAAACCTGATTCCAAACATTTGTTCATGTTTCGTTCTTTTTGTGTGTTTTAGAGTCTGACACTTTATAAAAACGGTGCAAAATGATACCTTTTTCCCACTTTGGGAAGTGAGTTCTTTCTCACCTCCACATTGGTAATTTAATTGGCAGTAAGAGGAAAAGTTGTCATAATCTCATAAGATGTCAGTTAACAGGGTTGTTGTTCTTTCTTAGTAAAAAACAAACAAAAAAGTGCTTTATGAAGATGACTGTAATGATAGACAGCTAAGAGACATATTCCCAAAATAATAATAATAATAATAAAATTAACATGAAATTAAAGTCAAATGTCACATGTCTGCTTAGTCTTTAACATGTAGCTAGATTTTAGGAAATAATGACATTTTGATCTCCTTAATAATGACCTAGGCACCCCTAAAATATAAAAACTATTAATAAAAGAAAATCAAAACATTTGATCATTTATGTTTTCCCTGACTAAAATCATAAACTATGCAATAAATAGTTGCAGCAAAACTTCAGGACCCCCCCCCCCCCCACACACACACACACACACACACACACACACGAGACATGTTAGCAGAGAACTAGAGTGTTTAAAGTGTTTGAGGTTGAACACTAGCCTTTGTAACTATTGCCTGAATTTACACAGAAAGTGTTTTCTGTCCACTTATTTGGGAAGTAACGTTAGCACCCTGGTTTGAGAATTTAACAGGTTGGGTGGGTTGTTTCACACTGTTTTCCTTAGAAACTGAAGTGACCAACTGCGAGGCCAAAAAAAGACATCTGCTAAGCTAAAAACAACAAAACAAAGGAAAAGAAAAAAGAAAATAAAAGATGACCTTTATCTCAATGTGGGGAATAAAACTCTCTAAAAACAGTTTTTAGTCAGCATGTATCATGTCATGTTTAATGATAGAGTTTGGATGCAATAGATTGTGTTGGTCTGGGTGGGTATTGTGGTATTTTAAATGCATTTGCCTCTCTTTGTTTGTGTGTGCATGCATCTGTCATGTTAGCAAAAAAAAGCTCATGAATCTTTAGACAAATTTGAACAAAACTCTCAGAATGCCAATCTATAATTGGCTAAAGTGGAATCAACTCAGTTTTAGATGACTGCCACACGTAATAAAATTTCCATGCAATATCTATACTCGCTTTTTCCTTTCAGGGTCATGCAGGGGCAGACTGAGGAGAAAAAGTGGAGTTCCTGAGAGACTGGCCCACTTTCAACGGCTGAGTTGAAGTGACTCAAACTTGAACATAATTTTGTTCAAAATAATTACATTTACAAAGCATTTGTTTGAGATATATTACATTGTGTACCAGTGAAACTAAGGTGCATGTTTTTGGTCTGTGAGAGGAAACTGGAGTACCAAGACCAAGGGACAAGTTTTCCACGGTGCCGAGCGTGGCAGCACCTTTACGAGGTGAACCACCGGCAGCCCACAAACCCCATCGGCCCACCAGGAAAACTCCCGGTAGACTTAAATGCCAGTCCACCCCTGGGGTCATGGGGGTCACAGGTGCCCATATCCAGCAGTCAGTGCGAGGGGCAGGGTACACCATGGTTGCAAGTCCATCACAGGGCCACATAGAGACAAATGAGACAAACAACTTCACTCTCTCAAGGCTCCTGCATACTCCCTCCAAACTGCCGAAATGGGTTCAGATTGTTGCAGTTTCATGATGAAAATTGCTTCATTCTGTTCACATTGTCGACATTTTGGCAGCTTCTCGATAGAATCTGTCGGCAAAATGTTTTATCCCCTCCACGTAAGAACTTATTGTGTGATTGGTCAGAAGTTCGTGGGAGTGTTTGTTCATGCTTAAAGTGCTCGGACGCTGCATTTTGCATCAACCACTGACTTTGAAAAAAAAAAAAAAGCGACTCGTTTTCAGAGCCAACTGTTGGACCAGGAGGCAGTGATTTATAAACGACCAAAAACTCATGGATGGAGATAAAACAGGCGTTTTGAACAGAGGAATCTATCTGATAAAAACTGTGGAGCTTTAACCAGAACAGATTTGTGGATAAATAACATCAGTGACAAGTCTCAGACTTTTTTCCCCTCATTGTAGGCTCCAACGGGAGGAACCACCCTATAGTGACGTATGCTGCATCGGGAAGGGTTTCCCAGGAGCTCGGCACGTGGTGTCTCAAGGACTATGAAGGTGTGTGTGAACGAAAACTAATGCCGAAAAACATGACTACGCATCGACTGTTCAGCTTTGGAGGGAGTATGCAGGAGCCTTCACTCACAGTTTACCAATTCACCTAACGTTTTTGTTTTTGTCAGGAGGAGGAAGCCGCATGCATGGAGAGAACATGCAAACTCTACCCAGAAAGGTTCTCTGGGCTGGGATTTGATCCAGCAGCCTTCTTGCATCAGCTCTACTAACTAAGTCATTGTGCTGCCACTAAGTAAAATTTGCAAACACAAAAGTGACTATCTTTGTGAATTTTACCAATATTAAACTAAAATTTGGTGTGGCAGTAGCTGAGAGTTTTACAACAAGAAGTCCAAACACTGACAGCAAAATATCTTGTTCCGTATACAGGTAAATATACAAAGGAGTTGACATGTATGTGATATGGAGCCAGTCACAAATACAAGCCATGATATATCTCACATGGAACTCCCTGCATTTTCTTGCATATAAATCATTTGCCTCCTCCATGGTGACTAACATGCAAAATCCTCATTTCAGTAGGGTGGTCCGCACCACGTTTGCACCTGTTACCATTTGTGCAGATAATCTTAGTAGATCACTTGCATTGTGTTCACTAATAGCATATGCATTTTTTTAGTTTTCACATTAGTTTAGAGCTCATTATTTGGGATCTTAGTAAATCAGGCCCAATGAGACTAAAGCTTCTACAGTTCACGACTGTAAATCACTTTATAACTTACCATGTGATTATATCTAAACACGTCAATGAATGAACGACTTATCCAACAAAAATAGCAACATCGACCATGAGAACCACACTGTCCCCCTTTTCAGTAATCCCTCAGTGCTCTTTCCAGTCCCTTCACTTCTATAGCCTAGTTTTGTTTAGTATAACTTTTTGCAACATTTTTCCCCTCCTCCTCCTCACACCCTGATGAATACCTTTAGCATGGAAGAAAAGACGATGGAAAAAAGGAATGACGGGAGCTAATAACAGGAGGGTAGAGAGGGACAGGGCAGGAGACGATATGGAGGGAGACACAATATTGTAGCTGTGAAAGACAGAGGCATGGCAAAAGGGAGGGAAATGTTTTTTTTTTTTTACAAAGCTGATGGTGTTCTTGCAAAGCTTATTGATGAATGAAGTGAAAAGATGGCTGCTTGCATAATAAAATGTATAATATTTGTGATGGCTGGTGATAAAGATATAAAAATTGTCAATGATGATTGACACTTACCAGGTATTTTATTTTTAAAAATAAAAAATAAAAAAACTTGGTTCCTATACAGTTTGTGAGTTTGTCTCTATTCTGTAATCTATTTGAAGGTGTGGACTGGCACCTCATACTGCTTCCACAGTAACTTTCCACACAAAGGGGGACAAAAAGTGCTTTATTGCTGACACCTAAATCAGGTGTTTAGGAATCTGTGGTTCAAAAACATTTCTCATAAAGCTTACATAAAGCTACAAAGATATTATTATGAATTATTAATCGTTTTGTTCTTGTAAATGTCAGCAAAGTATGAATGGATCTGATTTGATAGATGAGGAGCAGGTGGAGTTTGTGTTCTTCTGACTGTGTGGCTGTTAGATTAATTCATTTAGTTGTTGGTGTTGAACTGTTTGAGTGTTTTTTTCTATGATTTTAGCAAATAATATAGTCCAGCCCCGACAATGACATTCCAACAGTTTATCTGCTTCTAAAGAAGAATTTATCTCAAACTTTATGTGGTATCACTGACATTATAAAAAAAAGCAGTAAATCCCAAAAATTCAATTTTCACCTCAACAGCCACTCAGCATGTGTTTGATGGAGACCTAATCAATAAAAACCTAAAGGCAAACTAAAATGTTCAAATATAAAGTAAAGGGGGAAAGAGAAAAGAACTTGTTAAAATCCAGATTTGTTCCTGGAGTCAAATCATATTTCATTTTACAAACTGGAAACAGTTATTGATTCTGTTTGTCTGAGAGGATCCTCACAAAGCTCAATGATTCCTGGGTTTGATGTTTCACTTATATTCATCTTTAGCAGATAAGTGTGAAATGATTTAACCAAAAACACTTTAGAGGAGAAGGTACATCGCTTGCAGATCAAAATCCATTTAATTTGGTTGAATCAGACTTTAACATTAATCAGTCAGAACATGATATGGAAGCTGACCAAAGCTGTACAATTTCTAATTCAAATAACAAAAGTGATACATATTTCTTAGAATTTATGAACCTGATGTATAAGGTAACGAACTGAAGCATAAGTTATGTAGGATCTGTACTGAACAGCATGGAGATGAATCTGATAAGGGGACTGAGCACACAAAGCAAACTGTGTTGTAATGAACTGACTAAAATAAGGCTTATTAGGTGCAGAGGTGTGGTTGAGAGCCTACTCCCAAAACTCAGTTAACATATCAATTATATTACGACACCACCAGCACATTTAATGGTTTTATATGTATGACGTCAAAAAGCTGGTCATGGCCATGTCAGATATTAGATCACATTAATATGTATTCATGCTCCAGTGAAAACCACAGGAGGAAAATGGGTCAGAATCAGTCATTAACTTGTGAGTGGAGACTAACAGGACCATGAGACCTGGTAGAATAGACTGGATCACTGATCATGGAAAAATGAAACGCTCACTGTCCGCTTCTCCTTTTCTCTCCTTTCACGTTTCTCGTATTGCGTACCCCCCACACACCCACCTTCCACATGCACACATATGCCTCTGAGTGTGTCTGTGATGGCAGTTGCGTAACATTACTAAAGAAACAGCACACCGCTGAGCATCATCAGAGGGGGTTGGGGGAGGAAGGAAAGAAGGCAGGGAGGATGGGGATGCTGAGCAGGATGCACTGACCCTATATCTAATGAAAGAGCAGAAAAACGAAGAAGGGAGAAAGGTATGCAAATAAATAAATAAATGAGATGAAAAGACTACAAAAATTAAAAGAGAATGACATGAAGGTTTGGTAAAAACTAGAAGGCGAGATGGAAAGAGAGAAAGAGAAAAAGAGAGGCTAAAGGGTCAGGGGATGGGGGGGCAGAGAGGGGCAAACAATGAATTCAGGCAAACAAAAGAGCTCAGACATTGCAACTATAAATAACTACAATACTAGCAGCAGCAGTGAAGTTTGTTTTTCTCCTGCTTCATTGTTCTCTATTCTTCTTTTTTCACCACAGCATTCAAAGTTTTCTTCTTGCTTGTTTATACTCATGTTGAAAAATGACCACACACCAACACCAATTAAAACACATGGTTTCCAGTTGATAATGTATAAGATCCTTCAGGACCTTATTCTCAGTTTTTATCAGAATTCTCAGATTTTCTGACTGATTTATTATTAAAAACTGATAAAATTATAATAAT
>JARVGW010237463.1:0-10677 GCA_031762495.1 Anablepsoides rubrolineatus | reverse complement strand
GTGTAAAAAATGTTGCTTAAAATTGTAAAGATAACTTACACTTCTGAGTCCAGACTTTCATTTTCGTTGTAATTTGAAACTTTGGCTGTTGTGGCTCTGGGTTTTCTCATTTTCAATTAGAAAGGATAGAAAGTTTGTGTTACAATAAAGCTGCAACAAAAAAACAAGAAAAGGAAAGCGTTTATGTTTTCAAGATAATTGTTCCTTCGTGTTGGCATTACAGTCAGTAAAATATTTGGCCATATCTCTTGTCGTCTATCTGTAATTTGCTGTAGAATAAGGACTTACTCGCTAATTTAAACAATTACTTTGACTTGTCTTGTTAGCTGGCTTTCACGGAGGTTAGCTTTGAAAAGTGCCGCTTTGTGGTGGCTACCACAGTTATTAACATTACAACTTGGCATTTTTCATTTGTGGCAACATTTTCTCGTACGATATAGAGTATAACTAAATAATTGTACTTTTATACCGAAGTGTCGCGTATATAAATCTATTCTTTTACTATTCAGAAGCTGAATATGAGCTAACTGCGACAACCAATCAGAACACGCCAACCATTAAAGGAACTTCAAGGATTCAGTGTTTCCGGTGCATCACAAAGTGTATACCGCCACCTGCTAGTAGTAGGTAGCCATTGAATCAATTATTTACAAAAAGGTAAATCACATATAATAATAATAATAATAATAATAATAATAATAATAATAATAATAATAATGTCCAAGAAAACGGGGGAGTGAGGTAAAAAAGTGAGGAAATGAGTAGAGTCCAGGTAGGATGAAAAAAGTTCAGGAGTGATTTGTGGCAGAAGAGTGGCAGTAAAGATCAAATAAAATGTTTACATCTGAGACCATGCTGTATGGTTTAAAGACAGTGGTACTAACAAAAAGACAGGAGACAGACTGAACATATATATCCGTGTTTACAGTAAAATTTGTTTTGTTTTCTTGTCATTTCTAGACTCTCTAAAGCTCATGAGGTCCAGACAGTACATCTTTTATCCCAAAAGTGTTGCCTATATCTCACAACAGAGCAAAATTTAAAAACAAATGTTATAATTTAGTTATGTTTGTCATGGCAGATTTAAAGAATGGGAGTTTCCAGCTTTTCCAGAAAGGTCAACAAAAGTGGATGAAAAAGGTCAAATATTTACAGAAGTCGAGAGCAGCCGTTTTCTGCATATAATTATTTTCCATGTTTATCTATCTATCTATCTATCTATCTATCTATCTATCTATCTATCTATCTATCTATCTATCTATCTATCTATCTATCCATCTAACTAACTAACTAACTAACTAACTAACCAGGTCGCAGATTTCTTTTGCAAGGGCAGCCTGGGCCAGAAGGCAACCAGTGTGCATGATTTTGTGTCATTTTTGTATCATTACAAAGACTGAAATTACAATTTGTTTGCCTTGTACAGATATCAGCCCTCAAGGCAGGTAGCTGGCTCACCTGCAGATCAGCAGGTGTTTACACAGTGATCCTGCTGATAAACTTTATCGGTCACCAGCTGAGGGGATCTGGCCATGGCTACTGAATGATACACAAGAAAACCATATCGTTTTCTCGTGAAAATGGTCCTTTTATTTGGTGATAACGACATAATTAACTCGTTATTTCATAATAATGAGATAATATGACGTTCTCATGAGAAAACCATGGGAAAGCAATTATAAGCGGAAAACGACCGCTCTCAGCTTTTGTAAATATTAAGTATCTAAATATAATTTAATGATTTTTAATTTAACATGAATTGTTTGGGGTTTTTTTTTAAAAAAGGGAAAAAAGTTTGATAATAAAAATCTAAGTATATGTAGTTCACTTTAGTTTCTTCCCCCTATTGTCACAGTTTGTTATTTATTTATTTATTTATTTATTAATTTATTTAATTATTTATTTATGTTCTATTAATTAGCCTACACATATTTAAGATCAGATGAAATATTTTGAAAATGGATATGAAAGATTTCAACGCTGAAGTCTAAGTGTTCTGCCTGGTAACAGATGATGCATCATCATAAGTAACCAATGAAAAGTCAAGCTGAGAAAAAATTTCCTAACAAATTAGTTAGAAAATTGATGTGGTTCTTCTTTCAGTTCCCACTGACTCACATCATTGAAAAAGGTGACAAGACCGGAGCCAGAACTCAGTGTGAAACAACTTCTGAGCTGTTCTGATCTAAAAGGTGTTGGCTCTGTTTGCTGTCAGGACTGTTATATTCTCTTTCTCTTTATTTTTTATCTGTGTTGTTACAGTGTGCTGTTTGTTTGTCCTCACAGGTTTTCTGAGCGCGTGAAAATGTCGGACCCTGAGACCCAAACTGAGCCTCTTATGGGAACCCCAGCACAGACGTAAGGAAGAATTTATTACAAATTACAGTACTTAGTTTATTGAAAGTTGTTGATGGTTTGGTTGTAATTGTATAATAATTATATCTCATCTACTTTTTGATCCCTTTGGGGGCAAAAGTGAACTCTAAAAGGTAAAAATAAAACGATTTGGTAAATTACTATTTTAAAAGTGGGGTTACAGTGAGAGGTTAATGGTAAATAGTGATGAAACTTTTCATTTATAATATTAGTTTTAAGGTCTTGTAATGTGTGTGATAAAAACACAGTTTCTGATTTTGTCAGAAGTTAAAATATTAGAATTTGACAGTTTTGCTGTTTGTTTGTATATTGATTTATAGTTATATTAAAAAGATTTATGGTACCTCACAACAATAATTCTATGACAGAAATGATGGATATATGTTTCTATTTTGATTTTTTGTTTACACTCAGTAAAACTGATTTTGGTGTTGAGCCATTTCAGTAAAAATAAAACATGTATATTTTTTAAAGAAATGTATTTATAGCAAGTTGCAATTGAATCTACATAAAGAAGGATGGAAAACTCTATTGAGGTGATTGAACTATTGGCTTAAAAAAACTGTAATGGTGACGTCAGGTTTACATGAACAATGTTTCAATGTTTTCCTCTCATCTTAAATACACATTAGTTTTTGTTTTTAATGTCATGTTTCTACCCAAGGACATAGTTTGGGGATCAAACTCCCGACCCTCCAACGGGCGACCTCCCTACTGGGCCAAGTCGACCCTTCAGCCAGTCAAAACCCAGACATTTAGAGCGTTGTGTGTTTCTAGTTTATTGTTATGAACAGTTTAGAAAGAATATAAGTCTTTAAAAATCAAAAGATGGTCCAAAAACACTCCTATTATTAGTATTGTTTTTTTTATTCTAAACTTTCCCCAGATAGCTGGTTGGTAACAGCTGATCTCATTACTCACTTAGAGTTGACATTTTCAGTTCCTGTCAGAGTGGTTTAAAAAAACTTTCCCCAATTTTAAGCCAAGTTCCTCAAACTTTTTAAAATCAAAATGTACCTATCATGACATCACAGTCATGAATACCACTCAAAGGTTCTTAAAATAAACCAACAACTTCCCGCTTTCATTTTTACCGTTTCAGTCCCCGCTCCTCTCGGGCCTATAAGGTGGCAGGACTGACGCTCCTGGCCTGTGTGCTGATTGTGGGCCAGGCGGCGATCGCCTACTTCCTCCTCAGCCAGAAGAGCGACATCAAATCCCTGCAGGAGCAGAACAACAAACTCAACACGGAGCTGACGAGGGGAAGATCTGGTGAGGAGATCAGATTTAGTTTAGGACTGAGGGCGGTGGTCTGAAATCTGTAACCTGGTGGTCACACAGCATGCTGCTGTAATTCACCGAACCTGAATGTGATGAACGGATTCATTACTGGATTGAACATAAATAAACTGAACAAGAATAAAATCATTTAAACTGCAATGTTTAATGATTTGACCCTGACTTTGACTGACTATAAGTAAAATACACAGAAATTCTTGCTACTTTCCAACAAACAGAATTGAACGAAAATTGAATTTTAGAAACACAGGCCACACACAGAGATGCCTGTGAATTTTTAATGAAATTCTAAGAGATGGGTGAAAATCTTGTTTTGATCTAATTTGAAGTTTGAGTTTAATTTAAATAAAGTTCATTTGATTTATTTTTCAAGAAAATTCCACGAGATACCTAAAGTTTAACATTACATGCTCAATGATTTCTTTTCTGCCTGCAGCTTCTGTGCCTGTGCAGATGCAAATGCACATGCCCATGAGCGCCATGACTGAGATGCTGGATGACACTATGGAGGAGGTAAAAAAAAAAAAAATCATCTAACATTAAACTTTATAGAGTGGTACCATCAAAAGCTGAATCCAATCAGGGTATTTTTGAACATAGCACATTCTAATAAATACATTGGATCACTTCGGTTCTAAAGTAGGACTTAAAAGAGAGAGATAATTTATTATTTACTCATCACAGAGCTGATGTGTTGAAACTGAAGTATTATGTTGTTTTATAATTGGTCATATTCTTGGAAAATCGAGCTTTTACTTTTTTTTACTAACTCTCTTTTATCATTTTTGTATTGCAGGAGGCTTCGGCTGGAGTCCCAGGAAAAACTTGTAAGTTCTGTTGCTTTTGTACGGAGCCCATACAGTGACATATTAAAAAAAAACCTGACTAATGTGTGGCCATGAGATAATTTTGAGCAGTCCTACCTTTTTGTGAGAGATACAGACATTGTTGGAGTCAGATTATACATGAATACACTGTTTTTGTTTTTAACTGTTCAAAGGTACCTCACACACATACAGAGTTATTGTCCATAGTTCAGTCTAAACCAGAGGTGCCAAAAGTGGGGCCAGTGGGCCAGAATTGGCCCACCAAGCTTTTTGATAAGGGCCCACCTATAGTTACAGATAGTTTTCACTCATGATGCTTACGGTTTTCTTTGAATTGTATTCTAATTAAACAAATTGAGACATTTTAAGTAGATTTAAACCCACATGTAGATTTTCACACTTCGTGAGATCACAAATACTCATATTTGATCAATTTATGAAATGTTCCATGAACCTTTGCTGTTCAAGCGTATCTTTCTCAAAGTGCACGGGCTAAAAACAAATAAACATGAGCCACCGCACTGACTGCTTGCTTAATCATAAAAAACAAAAGGACTTTATTTAAAAAGTATTTGTATTTCATGTACTATGTATTACCACATTTAGTCTACAGCCATGAGGTATATTTTCATTTGGGCCCTATCAGGGAAACAGTTTGGGCACCCCTGATCTAAAAGGTTCATTTATCATAGTACTATGTGATGACACTGAACGCCTTAAGTGTGTGTTTTCTTGAATGTGACATAACTCCAACGCCTTCTGCAGCAAAGGCACAAGGTGAGAAAGAAAACTGTTTTGAGTGTTGAGCTTCAAATAAAATTAAGCTTTTTTGGACAAATACAGCTCCAGTCTTCAGTTGTGTCCTTTAGCTGCAACATATAACACTTAGAATTACTTCATGCCTAACCACAAGTGATGTGTCGTTTATGCCTATATTAAAATTAAATGAAATTAATTCAAACTTGTCCCTGTTAACAATAAACAGACTTTCCGTGGAAACGACTGCAATAGTAATCTCGTGGCCACGCATTAAGTATTTCATTGCCATGCTTTAATAAATGTTTTGTATTATTCAGTTTCGCCAGAAGGGCTCTGTACATCTAACATCTAATCAGTTTGTCTCTTTAGAAACCAGCACTTTGTTTACAGTTTTTTTTTCTTCTGATTTTGCCTTTGTCTTTTTTTAAAACTTGATTCATCATTTCCTCTCTTCAGCTGCTCCTCTCACCACCTGCCAGCAGGAGTTTGCGGGTCTGAAACCCGTGCAGGTTCCTGGTTTCCACCCCCGGTGTGACAAGAATGGCCTGTACGAGCGTCAGCAGTGCTTCATGAGGCAGTGCTGGTGTGTGGACCCAGCTGATGGCCAACAGATCCCTGGATCTCTGCGTCAGGGACCTGTCTACTGCAGCACACGTGCCATCCCCGGTGAGACAAAATAAAATTATCAAATCAAATCTACTTATTTAGAAACATATATTTTAGCAATTAGTTTTAAAATCCATACTTCCTTTGAAGTCACTGACATTCAAACACTTGTTTTTGTAGGAGCCATGCTGACTCTTTCTGATGAATAAGTGAGTAAACCACTTTAATTTGATGTGATGTATTATTTTACACCTATTTTCTGTATTTAACTTTTTTGTGTATTTTAGTCCTTTACAAAATGGCTAATCATTTATTTTAACTATGGGTCAACTTATTTTTCTTTTTTTTTACAGGCAATGTGAGTTTCTTCCAGAAACTTAAGCTTCTGATGGCGTCTGTGCCGACATCTAATCACCATATTTGCAGCGCTGTTTTATTGCTGCTGATTAATTATAAGTTTATTGGCTTTCTATCCTTTGAATTTATTTGTAACCAGTTTTACAGGAAGCTGTACTTATTTTAACTTCGATTAGTTGGGATTTCTTTTTACTTTAAGCATGTGCATCTCAGTATACTGACATTTTGTTGTTTTGGTTTTATTCAAATTTTAACGTTAAAATTTGGTCAATGAAAAATGATCAAGATTAAGACAAACCGAATTTATTTTCTCATTTATTTTAACCAAAGTAAACCAGTTAACAGAATGTTGTGGTGTCTTTTTTTTCAAACTAGGCCAAATATTTCTGTAAAGATGTGCAAGAGCACAACAAAATCAGCAAGAGAACAAAAAGAAAAAATACTGACCCATAATTTGTTTATTACTTAGAAAACTTGCAAAATTGGCATAAACAGAAAATTGCAACACAATGACAGGCACAACCTTTGTGTGTTTCAGTTATACAGTACAAATGTTTTCCTGATGCGCTTTCAGAGCAATGTTAAAGAACAATTACAAACTTACATTTCAGATAAATCAATCTTTTATGGCTTATTTATCTCAAACCTATTAAAGGCTTGAAAATGTGTATATGTACTGTGAAAAGTTACACGGCAACACGACAAAATAAGTGGGCTAACATACATGTTCTGTCTTGAAAACCATCACAGGTCATTTAGTTTTACCATCTGAAAAGAAAAAATACTTTTTATGAAACTGTTTTATTAGTTTGTGTTTATAATTTTCAAAACCTAGATTGTATTCAGACATATTTAATAAAATAAATTACTTTTACTTTTGGTGTTTTAGATTAGCATAATTATATTACTATTACAGCATCAACATGATTTTAATCTACTTCAATAAATTTAATTAAAATTTCCAAATCACTAGTTATATATAAAATATGTCTGGACAAAAACAAAAAAAAAATGCTTTTCCAATTAAATGTGCACCTCTCCTTTCTTTAGCCAGCTGTGGAAAGTGGAAAGTTCACTTCATTTGCCTCATTTAAAACAGTATTATGGTCATTTTTTTTAAACATACATACAACCGTCTAATTCAGGATGAAAATCCATTTCAAGTAGTACACCTCCCAAACACATTACATGCAGAAAAAATAAAAGTTTACCACACAAACAGTAACAGCTTTAAATGTCTAAAAGAAGTGCAAAGGATCAACTAGATTCCAGCATATGAACCAGGCAGCCAAATGATCTCAGAAAATGGGTATTGCACATACGCCATGAGATGACGAGACAGTCCAACACAGATTAGGCACTCTTACATATAGAAAAATATAAAAGTATTTTTCAACTTTTAAAGGAGCAATAAATCTATACAAACTTTATAGTATTTTGCTTTGGTGCACATTTTAGATGACGTTCAATTACAGAAACACTAATCCTTATTTAACGTGCTTTGTTTCTACATATACACGTTATTCTGCAGTGCTCGGAAACCTGCAAATATGGTGGGTTTGATCGATATTACATACATTTGGATTGTGAGACATGAAGTTCGGTCACTTGAACCATATGATCAATGCTGCTATCTGCAATTTCTGACCACCAGAGGGCACAAGAAACCAACTAAAAAAGTTGACAAACTCCAAAACACTCAGCTTGAGATTTCTTCTTCAGTTCCAGTATTGCTACACAGAAGTAAACACTGTAACTGAGGCACTAAAGCCAGTGTGCTGAACATGTACCGTCTGGCTGATTTGATGTACAGTAAGATATATTTTGGAGGTTTTTATGAGTTATAATAGTAGCAGGAGTTTTGATCTCAATTACTAATCTCACATGCAGAATTTACATTTATCTATATGTTACATTAAATTAACTTTAGAATTTTGGTATTTACTGCTCCATTTGGAGGCTTGAATTATTAACTTTTGAAATGTAAATCTGTTCCCTGTAAGCAGCTGCACCGGTACCATCTTGTAGATTTTCTGCATCTCTGCTCATTTTCGTCCTCCTTTCAGGTTGCGTATGTAATCCTTGACAGTGTTTTCAATATTTGGAACGGCGTAGTTTTGTGCAGCATACATTCCTGTACACGTCCCGACCGCAACACCCAGCAGTGCTGAAGAGCGTAGCCTCGCAACAACATAACCGGCCAGAAAACCCTTCAAGAAAGGAGAAGCCAGCAGGCTGCCACCCTAGAAAAAAAAAAGATATTTTGTTAGTAGGCCCAGTTAATTTATGTCAACAAATCTGATATTTCTTCATGTGTCTTGTTTAGTCAAAGTGTTCAGAGGCAAACTTGTCACATTAAATAAAATGCAGCTGCATCATCTATGAGCAAATGTCAAGGTGATGTTAAATTATCATTAACATAATCATCTCTGCTTGAACCTTACTGGAGGAACTCCAGCCTGTATCTCATCTTCTACCCGTCTCTGTATGTCCTCCAGCTGGTCCTTCAGCTCCACCAGGTCTTTGAGCTGACCCAAAGGATTCTATATGGAGAAGCAGGAAACAAACCAATTATTAAACACAGTTTATAAAATCCAAGGTAAAATGGTTTTAAATTAACATTAGTTCATGTCATATTAAATTACTTCCATTTGTAATCTGTTACATTTGTTTTTCAACAGAACATTTGCTTTCATGACAATCTTTACAAATATGTAGAAACAAAGCAATTTTTTGTGACAAATTTTTGCAGTGGAAATTTAGGAGGTTAATTATCCCCAAAACTCATATTTTTAAAAGTAGGCCTATAGGCTAACCTTCCTAATTTTTAATCTAAATACATCATAGTTTTGGCTATCATTTGAACATTCTTTTAAAGCTCTTTCAATTGAAATAACGTTTTTAGACATGAACCTCTTTTGAATACATAATACCAGAATTTCTTAATTTACAGAGCCTGAGTGAGTAAGTTGTCCCAAACGCGACATTTAGGGTGTTTTAGCATAATGACTGAGTGGAAGTTGCTTTCATGGACAAAACTTTATATTTTAACAAAAGTCACGTAAATAGAAGATTTATTTAACTGACAGCTTCAACTTAATGAAAGTTTTAGCTATACTTTTTCCCATTTTTTCTTAAAGACGATGACACCACGCAAAAACGAATGCTATTGTGATTAGCTATCATAAGCTAATGCTAACCGCTAATAAGAGTATCATCATGCTGTTAGGGTTCAAGTATAGTATAATTGAGTATTTACATCGTTAAATCAGACTTGATATTTAAAGGACAAACCTTGTCATTGCCCATAGCTTAGCTTTATTTGCCAGAATGCCACTTGTTTTGTTGTTTCTTTTCTTCTTCTTTTGTGCTTTTCGCAGTTGAAAGACAACGAAAGGGCGCATTAGCGCCACCAACAGGTGATAATGCAATTGGTCTCCCTCTCTCTCTAGGGCTCTGGTTTCTTCTTTCGTCTATATATTTGTGTCAGTCTGATGAAAGCATGTTGTATAGTCATGTTTCTACAGTATTTTTTCATTTGTCCTTTACTTTCACTATTATTATGTCTTTAAAAGAGGCTAAATCAAACTTTGACACATGATTGTGTTACTTTGTATGAGCAGAAATTCACTGAAAAAGTGTGTTTTTACTACCCATTGAGCCGAGTGTCGGAATGATCAATGGTTTGTGATTTACAGGCTGTGAAAACTAGAAAGCATTACAGAGGAGCCCGAAGTCACAGGAGAGAAGAAAAATTAAGACTGATGGTCCGAGAAAGATTTAGACACCTTAGTGAGCGTCTTATTTCTAACACAGAGATAGGAAGAGACAGAATAACACGCAAAGGGAAACACTATAAAGTTTTAGAATAATTTAGAAAGACTTACCTTGCTGCAACATGTTGAACTTAATGTTTGTAATCGGTTTCTTCTGTAACTCAGAGTTTCTAATTCTTACACTGCACAAGACAGAGTCCATTAACTTTTCTTCCTCTTATCACAGGACCAAGAGACTGCATTTTAAAGATCCATTCAAGCTGCAGGAACAGTCTACCGTTGGCTGAAGTAAAACAATTCATTCAAATTCCCCAGAACTGCATGTGTTTAGGAGCTGGAAGAAGGAATGGAGGTTAGGTGTCACTGATCTTCAGTGCTGTTGATGATTTAGAAGCATTATTGATTATGGCTGAGGCGTATATGGCTGACTAATCTTTGGATGACTCTTTAAAGGAAAGGTCATGGATTCTTAAGGTACATGCACTGCAGTGATACTCATTGAGAAAATATGCATTAATGTAGCTTGAAGATCGCCTCAGACTTGACAGCTGATATTGTAAGACAGAAAGCTTGGAATGAGCTGTAAATATAACATAGAATATATGGTAAATGGACTGAACTTATATAGCGCTTTATCAAGTCCTTCCGGACCCCAAAGCGCTGTACACTAACAGACT
>JARVGW010237382.1:0-33430 GCA_031762495.1 Anablepsoides rubrolineatus | reverse complement strand
TGGCCCAAGTGGCTGGAGAGAGGGAAGTCTGGGTCTCCCTGCTTAGGCTGCTGCCCCCGCGACCCGATCCCGGATAAACGGCAGAAAATGGATGGATGGAAGTTCCAAAGCTTTGTACAAAGAGTAAAACGTCTTGTGGTTGGATATCTACCGGCATTTAAAAATAGGTATGCAATTGGGAGCGCCGGTGCTCCCATAGGACTTAAAGGGTTAAAAGCTTTGGTTGTTTTGCATTTTTTAAAAATTCAATGTGAAATTAAAGAAAATATATTTTCTGCATAAATGCATTTTGACTGCTGAGTGCTGAATGACCATGAAAATCAGCTGAAGAAGCTGTTGTAAAGCTAAAAGAAGCAGAAAGCTAAAAGCTAAATGTAGCATAAGGCTGAATAAGTTGAACATTTTGTTAGATAAAGGCAAAAATAGCACAAAGGATTTATGCAAAATGGACTTTTTCAGCTTTATATCATGTTATGTCATTCCCTCATCAAAAACATACCCAAAGTGTTGCTTTGACTTATTCATGCATGTTTGAAAAATCCTTAAATCTCCTGTGGTAGCTATGTGGAGCTGCCTAAATGCATGCTGGTACAAAGCTCCGCCCTATTTGTACATAACACCTCCCTGGAGCTCAGTTCCCATCTCCCACCCCACAGAGCACCCCTTCCCCGAAGCATTGTTGTAAAGACATGCTGAAGTTGGAGTTTCTGAAACGGTAGGAGGTTCTGAAAGAGACAGAGGCTAATTTCAAGGCTTTTAGATGCAAAGTCAAATCTAGTTTTGATATACACAGAATTTTCATAGCAACTGAAGGTACCGTAGTTACTGGATTGTGCTATAGAATTGAACCAGATGCTTGTAAAAAAAATAATACTCCCCTCTTTAAATTTTTTTAATTAAGTCTCAAATATAATTTCCATCTTCTACCTCTTATCTGCATGGGCTGCAGAGGCAACAGACATCCTTCTCCCCAGCGACACTTTACAGCTCATCTTGGGGGACCCCGAGGCTTTCCCATGCCAGCGAAGATACATAATCCCTCCAGCATGTCTAAAACTTTAAATTAAAAGAAAGAAGAAAAGAAAAAAAAAATCTATAGTTTTGATAAGAAGCTCCAGTGACGGCAAAAAAAAAAGGGTGGAAAAGACAATAGAGCTTGACAAGATTTAAGTAGAACACCACATTTATATTTTACAATACATGCTCATTTATCAAATGACAATATTCCAGTGACCCCAAACTGTCTTATCTACATTTGTGTATAAACATGTTTTCAAAGCGAACAGCCAAAACTAATTTGTACTTCCAAACAAATGCACAGCCTTAAGCTGAAAATTGGCAGGAAATAAGTGCTTTGACAGCTGACTATTTTTACTTTCTGCTCATATTTTGTAGGAGTTTTTTGGAGGATAAATTCCTAGCAGCATTCAAAGTTGCTGGCATTACCACCGTAATTCCTGCAAGGACAAAACAGCTAAATTAACTGGTGAACATGCCAAACACAGATGGACTCATTGAAACAAAGCAGGGCTACAGCTGCTGAAAAAAAAGAAGATTAATTAGATTAAAATCTAAAATTAGAATAACAAAAGTTGCAATAAGAATGTGTAATTTTTATGATGAAGACATGTTTGCGAGAAGTGTTCTCAATAGTCCACTGCGATAAATTATTTTAAAAAGTGGAAGATTTCACAATAGTCTGTAGTTTCTGAATACTGTTTCACTTTATTTCATTGACTGAAGTTGATTTTCAGATAATTGGAAACTGGAAAACAATAATAATAATAATTATTATTATTAAAGATTCCATGCAACAGTTAGGTTTGACAAAGAATTATGAAATATGCTATAAAAAGCAGTCATGCACACACACCAAACAAACAAGATTTTATAAAATAATTATGGATGCTGCATAAAAGAGAAGTACAATGTACAAACTTGTACCATTTTAATTGCCAAAATGAAGAAACCAGTCAACACACATGCTGAGTGGGAAGACTGAGAGAATTTTAATCTTGAGGGCACCAAACATCAAAATGTTTATAATTGTGAAAACCAAGCATTGGATTGTAGATGCTTCTATCTTCAGTAGTGACTACTGCTATAAATATATGATTTTAAAAATAATCCTCATTCATTTTTATTTATTACTTAGGTATTAAATTTCACAAAAAACAAAACAACAACAAAATATAAATTGTAACATGTTAAGATATCTATGTTTATCTGTGTCTAATTTCTTTGTATAAGCTCAAGATTTTTTGTAAACAAGTAAAATAAAAAAGAAAAATCCTAAAAATGTCCAATCCAAGTATTACTGATTTATATGCATTTTTGTTACATAAAACCTTTTGGGAAGTCTTAAAAGTTTGGTAACGGTCAAGCTTTGGCTAAAAAAGAAAAAAAAAAGAAAGAAATTAGTCAACTGAGAGGGGAGAATTGGTATAATCAAACTCTTGCTGAGGCCATTTGGTGGAGAATAATATTAAAACAAATCATAAAAACAGTTCATTAAAGTTTATTTTATGGCTTTATTTATTTATTTATTTTTTTGCCAAAGCTTTTCCGTTCTTTTTCTAATTCTTTCAGTGTGATCTCACTATTGTCCAGTATAAAACAAATAAAATCGAACTCGAGAGCAAAAAAATAACAATTTGGCGTCTGTCATGGAAAACTCCAGAGGGATCAGAGTAAGCCACAATGAAGCAAATTTTAGTGGGTTGCATTTAATGCTTCAGGAAAGTTTTTGAGTGGAAAAAAAGTTAAGCTTTTGCCTAGAGACATGCTCATTTCAGCAGCCATTAAAACGTTCCCCTGCTTCTGTGATCTTTACGTTTTCAGTTCCTCAGGGCGAGATGGTGTAAAACAACTCAGCAGTCATAAATCCCGAGGGCAAGTCAACAAGCAGAAAATATTGTAATTAAATGGATCCCATTAGATTAGGATGTGTAACACCCAATAGCTCGAAATCAGAATTAATTATTGTAGAACTTAACGTAGATAAGACATTTCCAAATTCCAACTTTTCCACTAGTTTTCCTGCACCCTCCAAAACTTTTGTCAAAATTTTGTTGGCCTTGCTTTAAGTTATTTATGACCAAAATAAGATTTCTTTTGTGCTTTTTTGTGGTTGTACTTTTTCTAATACATTTGTAATAACAGATATATTATTGAGGCCACATCTGAAGAACACAGGGTATATTTTAAAGGGGCAATATCATGTAAAATCAACTTTTTTGAGCTTTATATGTTATCTTTTCATCAAAAACATGCCCAGAGTCTTGCATTGAGTCATTCATGCATGTTTGAGAAATCCTGTAGTGTCCTGAAGCAGCCAGGCAGGGGAACAAAAACAACCGGTTGAGCCTAGAACCGCCTTATAGGAGCAGCTCCTCCTCTGGGCTGTGTCTCCAAGCCGAGCTTCCTCATCACAGAGCACACCTCCCTTGTGACCAGTGTTGACAAATTAACAACTTTTTCACTAGATCTAGTGACTTTTTAGTCACCTCTAATGACTGTTTTTCCCCAAAAAGCGACTAGCGACAAATCTAGCGACTTTTCCTGGTGTTTTTAGAGACTTTTAGAAGCTTTGGCGACAACACTTTACAAGCACTTTTCTCCTCCTTTCCTCTGCAAGCAGCGAGCCGTGTGGTGAGTCCCTCCCCCTTCCTAAAGCAGTCAGACTCACTGAAGCCTCTTGCAGCCCCCCTCCCCAAATGCTCACCCCCACCCCCGGCTGCAGTCAGCTGAGAGGAGACCTGCAAATGAATCACGCATGCGCAAAGCTGCCACTTCTCCTGCCTGGTTTACAAAACGGGATGAAATATTGAATGTAATGATTTTATTTCTGATACTGTCTCTCCAAAATAAATCCTTGGACTCAGCTGCATTTGACACACAGATCAGTCAAGTCTATTTTCTGTTTAAACATATAAACAATATTTTAATAACAACTGAAGGTGACATAGTTACTTAATTTTAGTATAGAATTTAAATATATGCCCTAGAAACATATAATATTGCCCCTTTAAAGCAGATCTGTTTTTTCTCCATGTGTGTAGATTTTGTTGTTTTTTTCATGCAACTGGAACAGTGTTAAGTTGCTGGTGACATTATTTCTATATCCTTTTTTCCGAGGTAAATCGAACACACCAAAAGTTGGACTTCTTTTTGTATTTGTTCCTTGTTCAAAGTTTTTAATGGGTTTGCTGTTGGTTTAATGTGATGTGTAAGTTATTTTCATGTATGTGTAATTTAGAGCTAATTTGAGCCCGAACACTCTTGTAAAAGAGAAATCAAAATCTCAGGAGTTTTCATTTAAATAAAGGTCTAACAAACTAACTAATTAAAGTGACTTCCTTTGATGAAAATCTATCTGTCTTGAAGATGTTTGTCAGCAAAAGTTGAAACACTTTTTGTTGTTCTAATTATGAAACGCAACAGAGAGAAGAGCCCCTTTCTGAGCTACAATGTTCATAAGATAATAGTGACTCCTTGTGTCTTGAGCACCATGAAACTGTCAGAAAACAGCTAAAAACATGGTAATTTTTCTGGGTAAGAGGTAAACCACTATAACATCAAATTCTGAAGTTAAATCTGAATCCTGCCATGCTGTACAGGTTTTGTGTTTTAATAAATCTTTCCAAGGTGAATTTTAATGGGCTTGGTGTTATAAAAGAAAACTCCTTTTTTATGAGAGTTCTATTAAAACTAGTTCAGTTCATTTACTTTAGATCTTCAAATGTCTGAATGGTAAATGGTCCTCACTTACGTATAGCACCCTTTTAACCTTGCCTAGCTTCTATAAAACACTTAAATTGTGGTTTATTCACCGATTCAGAGAAAAACTCATACAGTGCTTTCTGTGCAGCACTTTCTACTCCGTCATACAAATATTTAGCCATATGTGGGTTTTATTGAAATAATGCAAATAAAAACAATAAAAAACTAAAAAACCCAAAAGAACATACTAGTGGAAAATATGAACTCTTGCAGGCAAATAAAAACCATACAGAGGTCAAATGCTGTGTTTGTCCTGAGATGAGTTAGTTTATTTTACAGGATGTAACTTTAAAAACTTTTTAAAAACTTAAATACATAAAGTATGAAAAATATAAAAAGTTTATACACCTTATGTTTTATCCACCAGCAGTATACTACAATGACAGTATCACAAGGTAATGGTATGTTTTACCAAGTTATTTCCCAACCCCTACGGTGCTTTTCATAGCAGAGATACTTTTTTTTTTTCTGACAGAACACCTGCCAAAGAAAACTAGAAATGATTCTGCATTTGTTTCTGGCATCACAGTTTTACGCTGGATGAAGAAACAAAGATTACAGGCACTTTTTACTGCCAGAACACATGCCTCTTCCTCTACTTTGATGTAATTAGCTGGTGAAAAATGAAGAAACACAGAAATACAAAGATCCTTGACTAGCACATTTTGCAAAAAAAAAGACAAGTACATTCCTGCAACCATTGCTCTATCAGAGGGTGTTTTGCCTCAAAGGCAAAAGTCAAGTCACTCTGTGGGGGAAAAAATATATTTTTTAACCACCTCCATCCATGATCATGTTTTGTTGGTCACTATACTCAAAGTTTGTGACCAACACAGCTACATCTTGATCACTTCCAATTTTGTTATATACAACCAAGTATAAACTATTTTATTATATTAAATGCATATTTACCCATTGCTTTTTAGATAATATAATGCAAGCAAAATTAGGACTTTTGCTCTAAAACCATTTTCTCTAAACAACATGTAACATTTTCAAAGAAATCACAAAATATTATTTATGTATTATAAGGGCACCACTTTCTTTACACTTTTTTTGTTTTTGTTTTTTGCTGCTTTATTCCTCTGTGCTTCCTTGTCCTTAAAATAATCATTTATATTCTCACACATCAAACCTCAGAAAAGACTCTTTTTGTTGGCAATATATGTAACTTTAAAAGTGTATTTTTAAAAACTAAAATCCTAAACATATTTGTGCAAAGTTTTACTTATGGTAAAGCTTTGATTTGTTGAAAATGTCATCAAACAAGGCCACTGCAGCACACAGCTTCATGCCACAGAGACACACGTGGCGCAGGTAACACGCAAACAGTGAATGCTGCTCGGTGCAGAAAAAAGTGACTGATTGCTTAATTTTTGCATCAGAGAGAAACACAGCAGCAGAAGAGAGCTGTCATCTTTCCTCTGCTGACAGGATATATATAGTAGGTAGGTTCTCTTAAAAGTCAAGATGAAAACATTTGCTTTGTTTCCAGAGCATCGCTGCAGCGCAGCTTTGAAACCTGAAGCAGGGAAAAGAAGCTCCTTCATGTCTCCCTCAGTGAGCTGGAGAATAACGAACAAAGATTGTTCCTCTCAAATAGCTAACCTAATATTTGACAGATTGTTGTATCCGCAGGCGAAAAAAAAAAAATCCTGGGTTTACAGGAAAAATTACCTCACATTGTTTTTATTGTACAGTTTTTTTTTTTTGTTATTACTCTGTTGTCTGACCCACCAGTCCAAAAGAACAGTTTCCTCAGTTAAATTACCACATTCTACCGTACTACAAATGAATCAGTACTCTTCCCTAATTTAACTCCAATAAAAAAAATATAAATAAACTTGCTTATACAATTCTTTTTGAGGGGCTCTAACTGTTACACAAGATCTTTTCCTGACAGTGCCAGGCAGCTGCTTTGCTTGGCAGGTGAGGATGAAACAAAAATATCGATTGAGGACAAACAAGTAGCTTACAGACTGCCTGACTGGGCAGAACTTTGAGGTAAACAGAATAAAAAATAGCAATATTGATTTGAGCAAACAAACAGCCACTAACAGACTAATGTGGGCGCAGGTGTAAGTAAAGCAAACTGTGTGATTTAAATATGAAACGAAGGACTGTTTGTCATATGACGCGTAAGATTTGCTGACTAAATCCCTGGCCCTGTCAGTTTACCTGTTTGAGAGGCCCGACATACTCCAGTTCTCCAAGGAGTTAATCTCACTAAGTAATCTTTATGATGCAAGAACACGGAGGGGGGAAAGTCTTGGCTTCGGTACTCAGAAATGTGCAACATAAAACACCAAATACTGTATGCATCTATTAATCCTTTCCAGTGAGTAATCTCAGAGTGTTTATGCACTGGGCTCATCTCCTTTTCTCCTGCTGAAGGGACTGAGGATGAGGTGCCTGCTTGCAAGTAAACCTCATTCCCATGCATTGGCCATAGTTGCTTATCCCAGTTCTAGGTACAAATGGAACAAACTGAGGAAAGGCAGATGAGATTTGAATGATGACATGTGTTTATGTCAGTTTAAACATGTGACTGGCATGCAGACAACATATTACAACCACTACTTGATGTCATTTTCAGGGCCAAATTATAAATCACCACTTTTCCCTACCCATATACACGTGTCTTGTTTGGATTTAAAACAATATGCATGTGAACAATCTCATGATTTTACTTTTGAAAAATTATAAATTAAACAAGTTAAACACATTTTTTATGTATTACGCATGTTTTACATGAACTGCCTGCATCATATTCGATCATTTTCACCATGTTGCATTAACTTGTATTTTCCCCATACATAAGATAACATGTAAAAAACATTGTAAAAAAATCACATGTTTATTGTGTAAGAGTTGCAATTTAGATTATGGAAATGCTAGTTTCTAAATACTTATATTGCCATTAATTTCATATTACACAGTTAGTTATTTAGCAGTCATGGCAGCAGCATTTTGCTGTAGCACTTCCAGTGAAGCCTGGAGGCACTTCCTACAAGAAAATTAGAACATTTCTTCTGAAATAACTGTAATTCAGACCTGTTGTTATGCAAACATTTATAAATTGGGATTTGGATGAATCTTTGAAAATTGATGTTTCTTTAGGAAGGCAGCAGTCCACTTTAGCACCACTTGGACCTGCTGTCAGCTCCTCAATCAGGTCAGAGTTAATCTTTATATGCTCCAACATAACATGCTCATTCACAGAGCCCTTCTTCATAAGAGTTGAATTGTCCTTTTAAAGTGTTGGTGTATGATTAGGAAATAGGATTAGACCAAACTGTAGTATTTATTGTACTTTAGAAACTATGCTTCTTGTTGAACATTTTACATCTGGCTAGGGTTAGGGTTAGGGTTAGGGTTAGGGTTAGGGTTAGGGTTGCATTTGCACATTCACCTTGTTAGTAAAACAATTAATTTCTTTCAAGTTACAGTAATTTCACTCTCAGCTCCTGCACTTGATACAATTTATCAGGTAGATGGCTGTCTGATTGTCCATTTAGATCTTGTAGTAAAGGGAGGAACAGTCATAAAATGCAAATGATGGTTTCCATGCTGCTGAATGTGAATTGTGTGGGTTTTTATGACACCGAGTTTGACTCTCAATGTAATGCTTTTTCAGTAGGAGGTTTTTACGGAGAAAAACAAGAAAAGTAGTATAATGTTTCAGCAAGTCCCATTAGACTGTGTTGGATTGCCTAGAACATTGTTTGCCTGACAAATTGCTGAATCATGAATAAGAAAAAAAATACAGTTTTGGCTGCCTTTAGACTTATGTTTTTTTTCATTCGTTTTCCAAACCCTTTCTATTTTGTTTGGGGTTGTCTCAGCTGTCTTTGGGTAAGAGGCCGGGTTCCAGTCCATCACAGGGCACAACACTGAGACACAAGAGACAACAAAGCCATGGCCGCTCACGCTCACTCCTGGGGTCGATTTAGACTCACAAAAACATGCATGCTTTTGAAATGTGGGAGGGAGCCGAAGTACCTGGAGAAAACCCACACAGTTACAAAGAAAACGTGCAAACTCCACACAGAAAGGCCTGCAAAGCTGAGATAAGAACTGTGCTGCGAGAAAACATTGTGCATCACTAATGTGCAGCCTTTTTGTTTGTACTTCAATTTGTTTCTAAAAAGTCGAGCGTTCTTGTTTCTATGGGGAGATCAGACACTGAGGTGGGATTTAAATAAGCAGATCTGGATAATGTTTTTCATGATAATGGCCCTCAATTATTTATTGCTTTTGTTTTACTTTAAACATGGATGCAAAACTCTTAAAGCTTGTCAAGTATTTTTGTTTGTTTTTATAAATTTAGGAAGTCCTTTGAACGGAATAATTTCCTAATCAACACAGAGAGGCCAGCCTTTCTGGCTCTGGAGGCCTAGAGGCTCGCTGACCTATTTCTGCCTGGGAGTCGCTGCTTCATCACAAACAGTCACCAGCACTGGCACCTGGGCTGTGACACTGTGTGTGTATGTGTGTGTGTGTGTATTTTTGCGTGAAACCATGCACATATGTGTAACACAGATATTGTTGTACATCACTATGTTGCTCAATGATACAAGTGTACACATATTTCCTCCTCCTGTCTCTTTTCTCCATTTTCTGAAGCAGCAGTTTCCCAACAGACCCCCCCCCCCCCCCACACACACACACACACAGTGAAACACACCGAGTCGCTCTCCTGCTTTCTGTCTCTCAGGTGCTGCCTGCTGCGATGTCCAGTGCAGAGCGATGCTGTATCTGCGTTAACAGCAGGACACGCACACACATGCTCGCTCACGCACACACACACACACACACATATGCTTGCACAAATCTGATAGCACTAAATGTGTTCACAGCAGGGCAAACCTGATTCAAACAGCGAGCAAGGAAGTCTAATGATTGATGATGAAGTCCAGAATATCTGCAGCCACAGCAAAATTACACAAACAGGTTATCTGGGACCTCTACACGCTGAGCTTTTTTTTGTTGTTGTTTTTGCCAGGCAGATGAACGCCACTGAAGCCTTCTCACTCTAAACATGCATGTACCAGCTGAACTTGGCACAGGTAAAATAAATAAAAAAATAAAAAAACAAAGGCCTCTGTACATTTCACCCATATGTACGCCCTCGCACACTGCTGCTGCCTTTCCCCCCTCTCTCCTTTTCTTTGCTGGTACTTTGAGGGAACTTTTTGCTGAAGTGCTGAGGAGGCAGGCAGGTAAGCAGGCACATCAGCAGTGGGGCAGAGGTGCTGTTAGTCTGATGAGCAGTAAAGCTGTCAACACCAGAATAGCTCGGAGGAGATGCATTTGCTCTCATGTTTACCAAGCTGAAATCTATCGTGCCACCCGGCCTAATATGCTCCATGTTCTACCTAATACTACAGAACCTTTGCAAGGATTCAGAGCTTCAACGAGTAAAGGATGAAGCGTGCGAGCCTCAAATCTCAGAAGCCAAAGAGAGACCAGTGTCATATATTATGTGCAGAGTTAGGACTGTATCCTCAGCTGTCGGGGACTGGATTTGTTGTAGCAGTAAACCATGATGAAGCTCTTGTACCAAAAGTGTGATTGGAGTCTTTCCCACTGACGCAAGCTGGAGAAGGAGTATTCTCCTGGAAAACAATGATGTAATGGAATGTGAAGGTACAAGTCAGACTCCTTTTTGCTTCCTCCTCCTCTATGTCTCACTGTTTCTCCCTCCCTCCTGTTTCTCTCAGGTTTTTTTTGTATTTCTTTCTTTCCTCTTTTTTCTTGGCAGGGAACTGTTTCTGCTCCTCTGGGATCACTGAAATCAAACCCAACAGCTCCCTCGCTTGGTCAAAACTGAGAAGTACACCAAGAGGGAACGTCAGCTGCTGCTTGTGTTCTCTCTGTCTTCTCGCAGGCACACACTCACACACCTTCCATCTGTCCATAAATAAACTACACGTTTCCTCCTCCTCCCTCCGTTTGACTCTGTGATGTTCCATTCAGCTGCTCGATGAGACCCAGACTGTTCCTTCAATGGATTGTTGTTTTCTCGAAACAGGCAGTTCTTTTGTCACATTAACTGTCAGAAATGTGAAACATTCATAAGACTCAAGTCCCTACGAAGGAATCCCACGCTAATGCGTCTCCTTCACCTCTCCTCCTCTTCTTGTCGTCTCTCCTTGTACTCTGTCTTCATCAAAGAAAAAAGCCAGCAGCTCTCTTTGCCTGTGGGAGACCCCAAGAACAAGACCAACTTTTTCTTTGCTTCTGCTGTATTTGAAAATGCAACTGTGAGGATGAAACAGAGGCACGCATGAACTCAGTGACAGCAGTAATGGTTCACAAAGATACTGACTTTCACAATGCCTTTGTGTGGGTTGACCTTGATTTTCACTAGTAAACATATTTAATTAAAGGCCTGGCATCGAAGAAGTGAGCATACTGACTGGTAAGATGTGATATAACTTGGAGTGCCACAATCTGTTTGTTGCTTGGTTTTGTAAGTTTTGCAGTTTTCTATTTCTTTGGTTCATTCTTTTGTCTCCTTCGGTACAGTTTTTCTTCCTGTGCTTCTCTGTACAACCAGCTAGTTTTCCCAGTACTTGTTCCCAGTTTCTCTGTGCTCCTCACTCATGCTTCAGCTTTTTTACTCCCTCCCTTTCTCACTACTCAGCAGTTGAGCAATATTGGCTTTAATGCCATGTCTGGTCCTCCCCATCTTTCCCCGTGCTTTTTCATGCCTACTTATGCTTATCTCCAGGGTTTTTGGAAGTTGGCAATCTTCCCACTCAACTGTTAATAAGATACTTTACTAAATGCAGAGTTAGCTCAAAATACAGTAGATTATGTCCCGATTCATCTATAATCCAGGAAGAAAAATCTACAAAAAAACAAAACAAACAAACAAAAAAAGAAAACGTTTAGTGGGTCTTCTAGACAGGTTTTTCTTCCAGAGAGCTCTTCTGTCTGAGAAGTTGCAGGTAAGCTCTGGCTTATAAGCAGTAACTTCACATCAACCAGTGTACTGGTGACAATCATCACTGGTTAATCACATAAAAGAGAACCAAGTCTATTAGACTGATAGTTAGTGCCAAAATGGCCACTTATTGTTTTAAGAGGGCTGAGTCATATTTGCAATAACAGCATTGTAAGTAAATAATTGAAGTTTTTTTTTTTCAAATTTCAACAAAATCCGTCTAGTGGTTCATCATGAGATAATTGGTGAAAGGACCGATACACACACACCTATGCATGTGCATAAACATGATTACACTTTTCAAAAATCACAATCTTTTAGTCATTTAGTGGGACGCAATAAATATGTACACATATAGATTTTGTTGTTCTCCTTTTGAATGAATTATCCTCAAATAATAAAACTGCCTTTTTCTATGAAACACATTTTTATATATGTGTCTATATTTATATCTGCATGTGTACAAACGCACACCACACACACCAACACCCAAGTGCAATGGGGGTTTGAGAGAGGAAGCCCACAACATAAATATCCAATTACCAAACACATCAAACGCAGAGGATGAAATATTGATAACTTTGAGATATTTATGTAATCCACAATGGTGTCTTATATAAGTGTTCCATTTACAGGGAGGAGCAGAAACGTTCGGGGAGGTATTGTTTGTTGTTTTTAACGTTACAGAAAAAGAAAGGAACTCGGTTGTATGTTGGCAGCCAGGGATGTTAGCGGATAAGTGGAGGGTCTGGAAGCTGTTGGACAAATTTAAGTCCTGTTTTGCTCTCGTTCACGTTAAATCCACAAACATGACATTAATATTGAGACATTGCATCTGGGTTGAAATGAAATAAAACAAAATGAGTGATGACCTAATCTCAAATGCAGCTCTACTTCTGCACAGGATGGACATTTATGATGGGATGTTTTATGTGCCAGTTCACGGGCGCCTGTCAGTGGTTCAGCAGTGGAGTCTGTTCCAGGCACATGGAGCTGACGGAGGAGGTTTGGAGCTTCTGTGCCTGCAGACCATAGATCCTCTGCAAAGGCACTAACAAACAAGAAAATGTGGATTCTCTCTAATTAATTGTAAATTTAACCCACTTGAAGTGAGTATTTTGAGTAATGTGGGCATATACAGAGGATGTGTGTGTGTGTGTGTGTTTATGTGCAGGAGAAAATGAGGGAGAAAAACAGAGGAGAAGGCTGAATAAATTGACGTAAGTTTTGTGCCTTATCAACAAGCCACTCTTGGTGGTTTTTCCTTTGAAACCGCTGTTTTCCCACTAATGCCGAATAAATTATAACTCCAAAATGGAATAATAATGAGAGCATACATTATTCCTGTTGTTAGTACTGGTTGATGTTGTTGTTGTGTCGAGAGAGAGAAAAAAAGCTCAGATCTCCATGTAGGGGAGAGGAAAAAAAGGTAACTTCTCTGCATGTTTTATAAGTTTGGGTGATAATGTTAATGGTGACCCAAAAAGCTGTCCTAGATATTTAGGGAGGATCCTTTTGAAAAATTCTTGAAGCTACAGACAGAGCAGGAGGAGGGGAAATGAGCGAAGTGCAAAAAAAAAAAAAAAACAGGAAAGGGAATGATTAGGTGAAACACAACTTCTGTGTTATGAATAAATTCAAATATGTCTCTGTTCACAAAACAAAACCTTTCTTTATTCCCAAATGTTGAAACACTTGCAATGTTTAGTTCTTTCTAGAGCAAGTGATAAATCATACAAAGAAGTTTTCATAGAGTAGAACATTAAAAGATGGTAGCCTCATTTTAAAATAATAATTCAGATCTATTGAAGTGGGTTTGAAGGAAACATTATAAACAATAAATATCTTATATCTGCTATATATCTCTTTGTGCAGCAGTTATGCACTTTAAAGTTGTTATCCAACCACCAAAACACCAGAAGAAGAAAATGCAAAGGTATTTTAAAGTGAAGAGTGTTGTCAAAAGACAAATTAAGCAATCAGCAAGTTTGTCAAGACGATTGAAAGATTTCACTTTCATTACAAGCAGTTTAATGAATTGTTTTATAATTCATCAATTTTAGGGGCTCAGTGGTCTGTGCAGCAGTATAATCCAGAGGCCACATTTTCAAGCTCAAGTTGCATCAATAAGAATGTCCAGTGTAAAAAAAAACAAAAGAAAACTAAATTGAAATCTGTTGTGTGCTATAACATGATTCAGCACTTTAATGGTATTTATCATTATGTGAAACATTAAAAAAAATATTGAAATAATTCACAGATTCCTTTATTTGAGTTACTAACAGAGGGACAAGTTTGACAAAAAGGGTCAGTTTACAAATATAAACTTAAAAATGTTTTTTTTTGGTTGAATGTTGAGGTTTTGCTTTGTCCCAGGGTTGAGGGTTAAATTTGTTATTCACCTTCATCACCTTCTCTCCATGGAAAGAGTGTCTGAAATTCCAACATCAGGGTGTGAAATACAGACAGCAACTCTTACGGCTTCGCAGCGCAGCTCAAAGTACTGCTCCTACTGTGCACAGGCAAGTTTCAGAATTACAGACTGTAAAGCGTTTTCACTTTCACACAAACTAAAATTCATTTTGTGTGAACATCAGATTAAACAAGCCAATAAACTCACTCAAGATAAACTCATTTTGTAGGAATAAAATGATGTTTCTAATTTACCATTTGCAGAAAATAAAAGTATTTATAAAAAAATGTTGTCTTACATTATAATCAGTCATTGTATTTTAGTGACCCTTTAATTCAATGTTAGCTTAATCTATTGCCAATTACAGTCTACAATATGGTTGTGTCTACACTGTTAATTGATTTGTTTTATTAGTTGTTGCTTTTTTCCCAAACATTTTTTATACATTATTACATTTTGTTTTATTCATGGGCATGTATAAATAAAGCATTTACTGCATGTATTTTTGGTATAATCTTTGGTCACAAGCTGAGTGTGAGGTGCTACTGCCTGGTAGCACAAAGCACAACGTGAAGCTCATGTGACTGTGAAAACCTTTCAGACCTAAGCTTCTGCATCCACAACGGAGGAGAGATTAGAAGTAGAACCTTTGAGAACTTTCTTAGCTTTTAACACAGTAAAAGACGAAAAGTAAAACAAAATAAATACTCAGATTATTCCTTGAAGCTCCCTAGAGTCATTTCCTATGATTTGTTTTGTGTGGCTAGTCCTCTAAGCTTAACCAGTTCACATAGGCCCTAATTCATGGATAGACTGCAACTCATGCAAATATTCTCTCCCCAGGACCTTGATTTTCTGCCATCACAATAAGAAACCATGACCTCTCTACAGAAGCCTGTGCATGCCCAAAACCATTGAGGACCAATCACACTCCATTAGGTATAATGAGGATCCCACTGTGTTCCTAATAATATGCATCTGAGGACCTTGCTAAGACCCTGCCAAGATCATCCATGGTCTGTCAGTTTGTATGCATGTGTGTGTTTGTGGGTGCTGCAAACATGTAAATAATGCTAAAGTGCAGTTTTTGACACAGACATGTCAAGTGGATTATTGAAGCAGAAATTATTGTGTATCACCCCAGATGTTTTCAAAAGCAACACAGATTAAATCAAATGTAACACAGACAAATTGTTCTACCAATGTCCCAAAAAATTCTATAGTTTTATAGCTTTGAAATGAGTGTTTCTGTCGAGGAACCAGAAAGATAAGCTTGTGGTTCAAGAAGCATCCATGAGAAGATTTTATTGTTGTGTCATGCTGGTCTTTTGGCAAGAGAATCAATGGAGCCTGTGGTTAGGATCAGCTGATTTCAGTGGAAAGCCCTCTCTTAGAAAGGCTGCAATGTAAGTGCAAATTACAAAGAGGCTGATTATTATTACAAACAGTTCGGGTTAAAAAATAAAACAATGTTGGACATATAGGTAAGGTATAAAATAAACAAAAATAAAATAAAACTGATAACTTGGACAAAAACACCATTTTTAGACTGGGATCAACATTTAATTCTTCTGATAACTGAGCTCATTTGTGGCCTAACCCCCTTAGTCATAATCTCTGTTTTCCACTAAGCATGACATTTTAATGAGTAGACACATTTATGTTCAGTTCAAAAGGCTCTATTCATACTAACAATGATGATGGTGCAAATCATCAAGCATAACTATTGTTTTAACAAACTTCAACAACATAACTAAAAGTGTAAAGATAGACATTTTGAACTGAAAATAATTTGGTTGGTTACAATTAACAAGATGCCTGTTAAGAAACGCACATCTTTATATACAGTAAATCAGTGTAATTTTAACAAAACAGCTACACAAATAAATAGCTGTCGAACAGCTTGATTGACACTACGATATGCTATAGAAACATCATTAGTTTGGCAAAACCTCCAGGAGTCAGGTTTGGGAGGACGCTCACTAGCAACCAGCAGGTGGTCCAGATTTGGCTTCTGGAGCAAAGTCCAAATAAGCTACATGTTGTTGCCTTTGCATAAATCCACTACCTGCAGAGAGACAAGAAGTACAATCAATGATTATTTCTCAGTTTCATTAAAGTGTGTTCAGTGCTTCAGAAGACATTTTGCTAATGGAAAAACAAGGTAGAATCAACAGTTAATAGTAAAGTTTTAGGCAAAGAGCTTGCACAGTGAGTAGCACTTGGTGCAATTTTTCATTGCTCAGAATAGTATGACAAGTATCAATTACTTCCATACCAGCTTTTTTTGCTTTTTTTAGTTATATGTTAAACCCTACTGATGTCTACATCAGCCCCCAATCTCACAGCTCTACTATAATTGCTCTTCCAAAGTTCACTGTGTGTGTGACATGCCGCCGGCACTTCACCACAACCTTTGTAAGAGTCTCAAAAGCATTCAACACGTAAGTGCCACCTCATGTAGAGACACCCGGTGCTAAGACAAAACGTTGGGGTGGCAGTATTTGACACGGCAATGTTCATTTCTTCACCCTGCCTCACTCTTCGTCACCTGTTGACATTTTCCCCTCTTGGGGAGGCCCAATTTACCGTCCAACCAGCCAGTGTCCACACACTTATTGAGGCGGTGCACACACTCACTTTTGACATTTGGGTAAAGTTTTTGATCGACTGACGGAAGTAAAAGACATTTTCCTTGGAAAGCCTGGACTTTTGAAGTTCTTATGTTTTTGTTTTTCTTCTGAAAAGATGAGGTACTCAGACTTTATGGGACTCCTGATGGTTTTGCTAAAACAGTTCCATACATCTGAAGGTAGGATGGTATTATACAGCTGGATTTAATTGTGTTATCATGTCAGGATTTTTAAAAAGAAAGGAAAATATTGATCATTAGCAAATCCTGTTTCCTCATAGTACTGTTTAATGGCCTTAGATCGACAGCATTTATTATATAGATTGTGTCCAGTCTTGTTTTGTATTTTATTTATTTTTATATTTATTTTATAGATAAGATAAGATAAGATAAGATAAGATAAGATAAGATAAGATAAGATAAGATAGACCTTTATTGTCATTGTACAGAGCACAATGAAATTACAGCTCACAGATCAAACTGAAGTACATGCACTTACTGTGATCACAGCTGCAAAACAACACTAATAATTAACACTATCTCCGCAGGTGGGTCTACCCCCAACCAGTCCTCCACTGAGGTCACCTACCAAGATGGGCAGAATGTATCCCAGAACCCAGAGCTCCCTGCTGCAGAACCAATGCCAGTAGTGTCTCTTCCAAGTTTGAAAGAAGTACAGCAGGCGGTAAAGACAGCCTCAGAGCAAGTGGACAGTCGTGGGGCAGGGGAAGTGCTAAAGGAGCTGTTGGAGAGGGTGGTGGAAGCTGCTCTGGGTCACGCTGAAAGAGGAGGTGAAGCAAAAGATGCAGTAGCTGAGAAGGAAACAGTCAATCTTGATGGCCACGGAGTCGAAACAGGACGTGAAGTTGAAAAACTGGAGCAGCCAGTGTTGGATAAAAATACAAATTTTAAGGAAGGAGATGCTGGATTTGAAGAGGAGGGGGAAGCAGAGGCAGATGCAATTGAAGATGTAGTTATGGGAGAGAAGAGAGTTGTCAAGGGACAGGGTGGAACAGCAGCTGCGTCTATAGAGAAGTCCACAGAAAGTGTAGAAACTGAAGTCAGAGAGGCAGAGGGTTTGGAGGATATTGATGAGTCACTAGGAACTACAGTCAGCCAGGAGGTTACAGAGAAAGCTTCAGAAAAGACAAAAGTAGAATTAGAACGACGGGAGAAAGACAGCAAAGAGCAAGTTGTGTTGTCAGTTCTAAAGAATGCCACTGAAACAGAAATAAGGGACAAAGAGGAAACTCCAGCTGCTGTGGAGGCGGTAGTAGATGTTCAGCCAGAGCAGGAAGCTGTGAATGCCTCTAAACCTGGCCTGGGTGTAGCTGATGATGAACAGATAGGGACTAATGGGGGAAAAGAAGTCCTTCTGAATGAAGAAATGCCAACATCTGAAACACATGGAGAGATAATTGTGCTGCCTTCTAAAGATTCTGAGATAAAAATAACAAAAGCTGTTGTAGGTGGGCCAGCAGAGGTGGAAGAGGGGATTAGGAGGAGCGAGTTTATGGAAGAACACAAAGAAGCAGATGAAAATGGAGATTTAGTGGCAGGAGAAACTGAGGACAAGGCAGAAACAAAGGGTACATATTTCAGACAAGCATCAGTGGATGAAATAAATAATATAAGTGTTATCAAGGAGGAGTCCTCAGTGAATATGGGAGGAGACAATAAAGCAGGAGAGGAAGAACAAACTACTGTGAAGATTCGGCAGCACACCAATGATCAAGGTGAGATATGTGTTGCTGATGTTCAACATGTCCAATGAAATAATCATTGTTGAAAGAGAAAAAAAGGGGACCTTAAATTGCACAACAAACAAGTTATTACCTGCCTCATTCAGTTTTCTTTTAGTTCATCTATAGGTTCCTGAAACTGTTTAGAATGTAAAACACCCTCACAATATGGATCACAGAAATGTTAAGTCTGCAACAAAATGTATTTTTAAAATTCAGTGCCACTAGACTCAGCAGCTTTGGGATTAGCAACACAGTGTCTGCATCTTAATCTGATGTTGGAAAGAAGTAGGTGACCCATCAGTTTGAATAAAAAACACTGACACTGATAAAATAAAATAAAAAAACTTTTGGAATCCCTGTGTATATGCTTGAGTTACAGATATCTTTTTATAGAACTCGGACTTCTGTGACATGCAGCAGCTATTGCTGCTATCTGTTAGTACTTTTTTCATAGTTCTTTTTTCTTTTTAAAAAAGTACATTAATCAGGGCCAGCCCTAGCCAATTTGACGCCCCTTGTGTGATTTTCAAAATATCTCTGCCAATTTACCTACATTCACATACCAAATTAAATAGTTTTGTCTTTGATATTGCCCAATTAAAATAGTTAACAATATAAGGAATTTAGACATAGTAAGATCTACTCATGTGCATTTTCCAGTCATTTGATCATTTTATTATTAGATTTTCACTTACACTCACATTTCATTTTTTAGATTAATAAAACAACATAACATCAGTATTTTATGAAGATAGAACACTAAAAACCAGAGTTTAACCTGAACCTAATTAAAGATCATAACTGAAACTTCCATTATCCTTATTGTATTTTCTAGTTACACATTGAGCACCAGTAGTTAGTCTTGACATCAGTCCCTGTAGACATGTTTTAAGGCATTCTATTGGTGCATACATACCATGACACATAAGCTTCTCTCAGCTTTGCATTATTTTACATTCTGTAGGTCTTTCTCTTTAACATTGATCTCTTAGAAGGATTTTCACATGTGTGTCACAAACCTTTTTTCTAGGGACATTGATGATCCCTGGCTTACAGCTTGAGCACAGTACTAAAGCATTCATGGAAAACAGATCAGAACACCAGCTCCCCACCCCAAACCCATCAGCTGATGAGGTGGAAAGTGAAGAAAATACCCTCAGTGATGAGAAATTTGAGCACAGTAATGAAATCATTACTCCAACAGATGACTTTTTGCCACACAAACATGGCAGGATCCAGCCTACACTGGAGCATTTTCAGAATGATGTTCTGGCTGGATACCATCATGCAGAGGGAGCGGAATCAAGAGAGGCCAATGAGCTGGTGGAAGATTCACCTGGAATCAGAGGTAAATATGTACAAGTATCAGAAAGGGCACGCAATGGGCCTCATGCAAGAACATTTTCGTATACTTATCCAAAATTACTCTTACTTTTTTTCATACAAAGGGCTCATATGAACATGCCACGTCCGATTCAGCAAATGCTTCTAACTTCAGGAAAATTGTGTAAATGAGCTGCAAAAACAATGAGGTGCTAGTGCACAAGGAGAGTAAATTAGCATAATTATCAACCCAATAATACCATATAGGTCTACGCTTCCTTCCCTACATACCAGGAAGTGTTCATTCATAAAAATGGCAGTGAAAAGTAAAAATAATAACTTCACGAGTTCAGAGATTGAAGTCCTGCTCTCAGAGATTCAGAAAAGAAAATCTGTCTTTTTTAGCCACATCAGTCATGGAATAAAAGACCTGCTAAAGCCAAGGAATGGGAATAAATAACGACTGCAGTTAATCATGTTAATGCCATGTATCTTGTGGGTTGTTATAGTTAATGACTGTACGACTATGGGTGATATAAATATCAATAAAATAAATTAAATTAAATAACCACCTTCCAACTAGTACTCCAACTGGTCTGCCACTAGAAATAAGTCATACACTTTTTCCTGTCCTGCTTTGTGCTGCAGGCTCCTGACACTATGCCCCCCCCCCCCACCACACACACACACACACTTGTGAGAAATAAGGATGTTTTGTGAAAATGATGGATTTTTGAGGGTCACAGGTAAATGTCAGAAGGGGTTAATATGATTCACTTAAATAAAGAGAAAAAGTTTGATATAAAAATGACTTAAACATGTCTTGTCATTACAAATAATGCAAAATTTAAGTTGATTTTGTAGTTTGAGATCTTGAAGTTTTTATTGTAGCATTATACAATAGCATTAATAGACAATTTAAATTATATTGTTAGACTACATTACATATTACTACAATACATTTAAAATTATAATTCCAATTCAAACAGAATAGTATATTGTCAATATATTTATGGAGTGGGATTTATTTTCAACTCAAAATATCTTCAAACCAATGAAATATAAAGTTATTAGTGAAGAAAATCAGTCTGGATAACAGCAGACTAACTGCATGTAAAATATACGACAGGTCTGGGTCTTGTGAATTTGGTTTGTATCTAAAAAAAAATACAATAAAAGGAAAATGGGTGAAAGTGACAAGTTCAGCAATTAAATCACCAGTTAAATCATTTGTATGCACAACTTAAGAACAAAATCCTGCATGAGGCCCATTGACTGCTAAATCTTTTGTGTGAAGTTTTCGTGGTAGCACCTGCGGAAGAAAGCAACAACATTTGTACAATGAATCCAGTGACTTTATTTTATATCGTCCATTGTTTGTCTTCTTTTTGCATTAATGCACCTGTTCAGAGACAGATGAGCGAGGCCTGGAGGCATGGAAAATTGGGGCTATTTTTGCTGCAGTCTTCCTGGTTTTGGAGACTCTCGTCATCATTCTCTATATTGTCAAATGTCGAAACAAAAAAAGGTAAGTGTAGACTATAAAAAAAAGTTGAATCAGGGTCTGAAGAGAAAAAGGTGTGCCTTAACTTTTGCTTCATGCTTTAAGAAAATCTCATCTGAGTAAATTTGTTATGTTTTCTTCATACTTAATTACCACTTAGTTTTTACAATCATTTTTATAAACTATCCAAATTTCAATTATATATATTTGTTTGCATTTTAATAATTTGGAAGTTTAGCTTGACACACCAAAACTATTGTTTGTTCACTCAAAACTATGTTGAACAATGTTACACATTGTGTATGTGGTGCAAAGTTTGTACTTTGGATAAAGCCACAGTCATTTTTCACTACAAAAACAAACATAAAAGGCAACAACCAAATGCTTAAACTGAGATTACAGAATCAAACCAATGTAGAACGGGATTTATCTATTAATATATATTATATATATCAAATGTAAGAGCAGATAAATATCAATTTTCATTGGCTTGGTCAAATGAGGGTGGCCACAACATAGTTGTTTTGGGACAGCTGTTGTTGAAAGTAACCTACACATATTTATCAAGTCTAATTACTTTAACAGTTTGCAAGAAAAAGCTTGTTTTAATTTGCTTGATGCTCACAGAAACTCTAATAGCCAAAGCCTGATAACTCTCAAATGAAAAGGTGACATTAAATCAGAGCCAAGAAAAATTAGGATGGGTGGGATTAACTGTACAATATTAGGCTACTGCTACAAGCTCCTCTGTTTTACAGGAAGTTTAAAAGGAAAGCTCGTTCCAAAAAGTTTTCTTAAAGCAGCCAGAGTTCTAGTAGAGTCCAAATCTGCTATGCTTATGGTAGTTCAGCTTCTAGCCAAATGATTTATTGTAGCCTGCCATCTATTATCATCATTTTGGAAGGAGTAGTCACACTATAAGTCCAACAGTTTACACCCAACATATTTTCCCCAACTGTCCTAATTAAAATGCTTTGCACTGAGACTTTACATATTGACTCGCGGTAGTACAGCGGCCTCTTTTATGTTTATTTTTCATGCATGAAAATAGAAGTACTTCTCCCACATGCATCGTCCACATCCAGGCACTTTTTTTTCCCCTCCCCTACAGCTGAATCAAGCCATCTGATTGCTAGCTGTAGCACCGACAGGCCTACAATCACAGATGGGACTCACAGCAGTGCTGGTACACGATTGCTTCTGATGTTGCCCAAGCTGCAGTTATGGTTTCAACACTGACAGATGATAACATGAGGAGAATGTGCTTTGTGTTGGGTCAGAATTTCCCCCTGTGTTCGTGCAAAGAGAATTTTCTGTGCTTCATAAGACACTTTATGACTTATTATGTGTCCAAAACGTTGTTTTGAACCATGTGGTTAATTTGTTGGAGGGTGACATTAGGCACTGACAGTGTTATGAGTGACAAAGGGACATTGTTCATATGTTTGTGTGTGAGCAGCACTCTGGCCGTGCAGCGACTTTGTGAGGATGGACGTGTTGAAGCAAAGGCAGCAACAGGAGGGGACTGCAGTGACGATACACAGCCAGCAGGCAATGGAAGCACTCAGCAGTATGTTTACACTTAGAGACAGCAAATATGCATACATCCTGTGTTTGTTTTCCTCTTGTGTTAACAAAATATTTCATGAACCACTGGATGGCTTTTAATGAGACTTTCGGAAAGTAACCACTTGGTGTACATCTATGACTTGTTGATCTTTAAAGAGAACATATGCTAAATCCACTTTTTTAGCTGTTACATGAATTCTATTGTGTACGTGGAGAGCAGGAAATTTGAATTTAGTCTCTCCTGGTGCTGCAAAAGATATCTTTATATTATTTTTGGGTCATATTTTTTATTTAAATATAGACTCCAACTGGATGATTTAAACATGGAAAAGAAGAATTTAAAAGCATTATATGTACCCTTGAAAGTCAATTCAATTCAGCCACAGGCATTTGAAGTTTAAAAACAATTAAAACAAATCTAAAACCTGTTTTCCTGGAACATCAAAATGATATAACCTGTCACCACACAGTTGTCGGCTGATTAAATATTACGCACTGACCTGCAAACCTATGGCTCCTAGAAGCTTCCTGTTTCTCAGCTGATTACCTCCAGGCTGTTTTGTAGCCTGTGTGCTCAGGATTCTGTTCACTGCATCACATGAAAGAGTGAGATTGTGACCCCTGAGCATTGCTGGGTAATACCATGCTTTCCCTAATCCTAGCAGACTTGAATCGGTAATAAGTCAAAAGTGTGTTTATGCATATGGAGTAGCCATGTGAAAGTTATAGTCAGTATTATTGCGTAAAAAATTGCAAAAGTCAAAGTAATTTTATGTCTACAAAGAAAAAAATGTATACCTGCATTACAAACGCTAAAATCTAAGGCCTAGCTTTTGCATATCGCCTAATGCCTTTGAAAGGTCAAAGTTTTAGCTGCTTTGGTCAAATGGTGTAAATGCACAAACTTGGGCAATATTGTACAATTTTGCAAGGCATATCAGCTACTACTGCACAAAAACAAGCTTAATATCTGTAAAATTGTCTTGGCTATAGACAATTTTGCGTTGCCCGGTTGATTGGGTGTGATAGTCATCACATTTGACTAGTCTGTCTAGTGGTTCATGAGATATTTTGCTTACAAAGAGTCATATGGTTGACTGACTAGTAAAAGACAAGGACTAGTCTACTTACTGTATTGTTCTCTGTGGACGTCAATGTGAGCAACACACAATAAGAAACTCAAAAGGCCAAATTATGCTAGCTGTAAAAAAAATGTATGATTTATCTTAGAAAAGAAAGAATAAAAGGAGTAGTTACAATCCAGCTGCCACAGAAGGGCTAAATCAGTAAACAGCCTGTCAACAAAACAAACAAAACAAAACCAGAAAATAAAAAAATAAAGATCAGGGAGCAAGTCTTATTTCTGACATCACAATTACCTCTGTATTACAAAGGGCTGCTGTTTGTACACACACTGATGCAAGAAGCCATGTTACAGAGCAATCTGTAACACACTGCATCTCTGTGAACTGTGGCTCAATGGAAATTATAAATATTATCTGGAGCAAAATGTTCATTATAGTTTAATATCTTTCCCTGAAATAATTCTACAAGTGAAAATAGAACATCAAATACTGCAAGTCAAATTGAATTTATTTAGTTTTTAATTCAAGTGTAAGTGCTAATCTCCATGCATCAGAACACACTCCTAGTGATGAATACAAAAGAAAAGAGCAAGATGTGTGATTTATTTTGTGCAAAATTTACATTGTGAAGATTGTTGGCATAACATTTATTACGCTGTTGTGTTTTGAACTTAAAGCATATATTAAGTAAGATTACAAAATTCCTGCCAGAAGGACTGTGTAAAGCTAAGATGTTGGTGGTAAAAAGTAAAAATATATATATAATACATTTAACATTATGGTTGTTTTTACACAATAGCAATCCACTTTGTTTATAGCCCACTTCTAAGGCGTTGAACTTTAAATACTTATAGTGATAGTGCTGATAATTTAACAAAATAATAATTTTGCATGTTCACTCACTAACTGTCCTTGAGGAAACGTTGTTTTTTTAATATTACAACCATTGAGCCTCACAGGTCAACATGATTATCACCTTTCTGACCAGCAGCAGAGCTTCAGCTAACATGCTGCACACATCTAAAACTGCACTGAAAGTCATGATCAGGACAACATTACCTGCTACTAGTTTATAATGTGAAGTGATTCATTTGTATTTCATTGTGTCATTACATCCCAGTGTGTCTCATTGCAGCACAGTTTGTGAGCATCTCCATCTGCTGTGGAAATCATTAAATAAACAGACCTTCCAGTAAAAAAAAAAGTATTAGCTCACAGCTGGCTCCTCAACAGCAGTTTGACAGCCATTAGAAAAAACACTAAACTGCATTGTGTTTGAGTTGTACTGTCACCTCAAAGTGGCCCACCTACAGGGAGCTGTCTTTGTTTTTTCCCCTAAAACTTGATGTATATCAACGATCTAAAAGAGATTTACCAGACCTTGTGTACTCACTGTCAGTTATTTCCTGCTGTCAAATAGCAGCAATATCTGACAGTTTTCCAATTTTAATTTTTATTGCCTGCCACAATGAAAGGCGGGCGGTCATGTGTCAAGATCTTTGCTTTAAACTTTGGCGTTAACTATTGTTGTCAACACTGCTTGTTAGCAAATTCTCCCATGATTCGATGGACATATTTTAATAAAACTCTCTAAAAGTAATCATTAGATGGATATATACATTTGATTATATTTTGGACTGAACCTGATTCTAGATGGCTGCCACAACTAACTGATCTTGGTGTAAACAGAAATGACAAAAACTCCATAAAATTTACAACTGTTGTCATAAACTTTGGTGTAGTACAAGTTGAGTCTTCTTCTTTACATACTCCAAGTCCTAACAGATCTAGTGAGATTTATATTTCAAAATTTGCCATGTAAAACACTGAGTGTTTTGTATTCATTTAAGGAATGTAGTTTTTAATTTAAAAAAAGTGTATTCCACAGCAATACTGTTCTTTCTGCTAGGACAACCACGGCTTCAACCTTCGCCAAAAAAAGAGAGCAGCAAGAGGACGAGCATGCAGTCGCCATGACAAAGCTCTCACCCCACTCCGATTGGGAGCTGGCCACTTCTGGACCTGAACCAGATTCCTCACAAGATCTCAGGACTTCTGTTTAAGTCTGTCACTACAGTAACTAAACACCCCAAAATGTCACTGTCATGATTCTTGCTTTTGTTTTATTTCTTAGTATCATTCTGTTTCATTGTTTGGTTTTGTCTTATTTTTTCACTTCCTGTTATGTCTCTGCCATTTCCTGTTTCATGTTCACCTCAGTTAACTTCCTAGTACTTTTCCAGTCTGCCTCTCTCACCTGTTCCTGATCATTGTTCACCCATGTGCTTCCACTTCTCAATTATCCACAGTTGTATTTAACCGGTCTCTTGTCATCACTACCCCGTCGGATCATAATTTGTATTCTTGCCTTATCCTTATCCATGTTCATGTTCATGTTCATAATCTTTGTTTTTTTGCTGCCACGTCAGCCCTTTGTTTTTGTTTAAATTAAATACTTTATTTTTGAAGCTGCCTGCACCTGGGTTCATTCTTGCCTGCCACCTCCATTCGTAACAGTCACTTTCCATTGCTTTTTTATTTCATCTAGATAATTACAAACTAAACCAAACACAGACAGCTTTGACTGTTATCTACCGTAACTAAATGTATCACATTAATATCTGCTGTAAATAACTCTATGTGTAAAATAAAATAATACAAAATTAATAAAGGGAATAAGCTTTAATCTTTTAGCAGGTATGAGTGAATGAGAAACATAAGCATGTTCTAAAATGTAATACAAGTCTTCTCTCGCAGCCTTTATGGTCTATAAAGGCTGTAATGAACTGAGTTGATGTGAAACAGTAATGCTCCACAATAAAAAAATGTTCTCATTAAAAACCAACACAAGTACTCATAAGAAAAATATGGACTTGTTTCCTCTTTACTGATGTAGTTTGAAACCTAATTTGATTAATATTCTTTAAAACTTTTCCCATTTGTGTTATCACTGGAGGTTTGAACAAACGTCAAATTAAAATGATAAACCTGAACATGTGTTTTGTCCTTGATGCCTCTCTGTATGGACTTGTCTACACTTTGCACAAAATCAACAATTCATCTGGAGTTACCTTTCTGATTCCACTCCTAATAAAGTATTGTTGTTAGAGCAGCTTCGGCACGAAGGTTGTCTCCCAGCCTTTTCTGCAGATGATCACATAGGCCGGCAATCACAAGGCATACAAATAAATATTTGAAAAAGAGCTCAAGCAGCCACAAGTGTTGTGCAGCCTGCTGCTGTGTATGTGTGAAGTGATGCACTCATGAATGTGTGTGAACGTCTTTGCACAAGATTTTTCAAAGGTCTGGTCATGTGTTTGATAGCTATTTAAGACAGAAATTGGTTGATTCTTTGGGGGGGAGGGCCACAGTTCTGCAACAGAGGAGCAGCATGCACAGCCAGAGGTACGGTGGTGATCATATATTCTGCTTCACACTAATAAAACCAAATGTTCCTATGCTTTAATTTAGGAAAGATTGGGCTTTTGCCAAAGAACAAATATGTCAAATATTGTTTTTTTTATTTTGTTTTCACCGCGTTGTTATTGTTACTGTTTCTTTGCAAATCATTTGCTGCTGCTGCCAGAGCATTAGTCACTTCCTTCATTACTGATTTACAAGCTTCAAAAGCCAAGCAAATTCATTCAAAATCTACCGCTGAAAGCATTTCAGAACTTGAAAAAGTTGAAAGCTGATGATTTTGTGAATTATGTATAATGACTCACACTGCCTGCCAGGGCGTCTAAGAAGTTGAGATCTGAAATAATATTGAGACAACTGGCTTGAACAAAAAAAAAAAAAAAAAAAACCAACCCATTAGCTTAACCCATGGGCTTAATAAAAGTGTTTTTGGATTGCAATTTTAGTTGTTTTTCTTTAGTCTGTGCTAAACTATTAAATCTGTAACATTTTGTCAATTGGGTACTAGAAAACCAACATAAATACAATAAAATATTAGAAAAATCCAGATTTTTTACAGTAATTCCCCATAATGAAAATAAACATTTTTAACCTAAATGTTTCATTATGATCTATGTTTTTAATTTGTTTGACATTTAAATGAAGCATGTTTTTTTGTGTAAGGATAATAAAATGCCATGTACAATATCAACCCATTTTTACACAAACACACTCAAGCTCACAAACACACACGTGCCTGTGTGACACAGATGTATTTAAAAGCACACAATTTTTTGGAGTGACACTGTCATCATACAAACTCAAAAGGTTAAATGGCAAATAATAATTTTCCATAATACTTGACTAAATATACCCTCTAACTTGCCCCCTGTAATCTTTCTAACTCCCACCTTGTTTTAGCCCGTGGATCTACTTGTGGTGACCTATTTTGTCGGTCTCACTTTGGCCCAGTTCCCCTGAGAGTGCGTCACACCCCAGGGTCTGTCTAGTGGCCAGTGCTGCCCGTCCCCTTCAGGGGCAGCAGGCGACGAGTGTGGCTCCATCACAGAAAGAGGTCAGTGTGTGACCATTGTAGACGACAGTCGTTGCCATGGATCACAGTACCCATATACGGGGCGTGATGACAGAGAGAAGTGGCCACTGGACCTGCCAGTGTAACGGGAACTTCAGTGGCCACAACTGCGGGCGATGCAAACACGGTCTGACTGGACCAAACTGTGATCAGAAAGTCTCTGTAGGTACGAGAACCATTTCTGTTTGGCTTTTAAAATTCAAGACAACCTGTAACGTTTCTGTCCTGCTGTGCCCTTTAGGATTTCATTCGTCTACATCAGCCGAAAGGATTAGGGCAGCTTTTAAATAAAGAAAATGTGTGTTAAATTCTAATAACAGTTTCATTTATCTCCTTGTGCTCTACTTCCCACTAACCTGAGTCTAGTGAGGAGGAACCTCATGCAGATGAATCCAGCTGAGAAGCTTGCATTTGTGAATGCTCTGGACCAAGCTAAAAGGACTGTCCACCCAAACCTGGTCATCTGTACAAGAAGGTAGACAGCAACATAAGAACTTCACCATAAGACTTGGAATTCATTTAAAAGTACAAGTAACCCACCTTAATTTGAAGGACATGTGCAGGAAAACATATTTCCCAAGGCAAACATGAGGCCCATGTGACTAATTTGCTCAGAGACAGATGGAGTTATGAAGGGTAGAAACACCTTTTGTGCCAAGGTTTAGGCAGCTCATTGAAGACAGAAACTGCTATTTTTCATGCTAGTGTATATTTTAACTCTGTCTCAGGACATTTGTGCATTTTATTTAAATGTTATGTTTGCCTTTAACACAACCTTTTAAAAACTAGGATATCTATTGACCCAAAGACGTCCTCTTCTATATGACGTGTTGACATCTTTTGCTCGCATCTTGTTTCCTGTTTTTGTTCTTTTGTAGCAGTGTTACAGCACCACATACAGGCCTGACATGGTACAACAGTGTTTTGAGAGGTTTTCTGTGTCACTGTGTGGATGAAGACATTTTAAAAAAAAGTGCTGAATTTATCAGGATGCTTTTTTTTAAAACAGCAAATTAAAAAATGCTTTTTGGAAAAACTGCATTTCTGTATGGAAAATTTTAAGATTTTTTTATCCGTTTATTTTTCTGTGAAAACAATGGTATTTTATTTTGTTGAGGCATAAAATGTGAAAAGTAATTGCATTTAGTTAACTACAATTTACATTAAAAATGATTATCAAAAATTGCCAAAACAGCTGTAGACAGATTTATTTATTAGATGTAAGTTATGAATGACCTCTTTGTTAAGGGATTCTGCACCATTATTCTTATCCAGAAAGATGTCTTCTTTATGTCTGATGTGATTTAAATGCATACCCAGACAAATCAAATGATTTTACAGAAAAATGAAGGTATATGTTGCAATTTTTTAATTGTGTTCCTTAAAAGCAAAGTTAAATCTGGAAACATTTGATATACATTATCTTCTTTACAAACATCTTTTGTCATAAAATCAGTTAGGGCAATTGAAGCAGATGAAAGAACACACACAACGTGACATTCTTCCCTATAATTATTTTTAGGTACCAAGACATATTTGGACCCGATGGCAACACTCCACAGTTTGAGAACATCACCATTTATAACTACTTTGTCTGGAGCCACTACTACTCTGTCAGTAAGACGTACCTGGGGCCAGGCCAGGCCAGTTTTGGAGGCGTAGACTTTTCTCACAAGGGACCAGGTTTTGTCACCTGGCACTGTTTTCATTTGCTGCAACTGGAGAGAGATATGCAGGTGAATATGTAAACAGACAGGGAAAAGAGAAGGGTGTAAGATAAGGACAGAAAGGAAGACAAAGGGTATAGGCTGATGAAGTAAAAGTGGAATGCTTCTAGGAGGAAGCAAAAAGGGTGTGTTTTTCTTTTCAGGAAATATGAAGCAAGGAGAAAGTAGCACAGACAGATAACTATTATACATAGAAAAGGAAAGTGGTAAAATATGTCATAAAGAGCAGGAACAGTGGTTTATAACTGTTTTGTATGTGATAACTGTGCAGGACATGCTGACCCCACCTTTGCCCTTCCGTACTGGAACTTTGCCATCAGAGGCAACGGGTGCGACATCTGCACTGACGACCTGCTTGGAGCGAGGAGCTCGTTGGACATGAACTCCCTCAGCTCCAACTCCGTGTTCTCTCAGTGGAGGGTCACCTGCAAGAGCGTGGAGGACTACGACACTCTGGGCACCGTCTGCAACAGTAAAGCCAGTCGCACAAACTCTCACGAATACCTCTCTGTTAGGTTGAGCTGCTGCTGCTATACAACATTGTCTCAGCTGCAGGAGAAAAGAGGGCATAAAGCTCATAAAGAGAACATGTAGAACATAAGCTGCTATAAATAATACCTCACAGCTGCTGTGCTAAATTCAATGCTGCTCGCTATTAGTACAGTTTGTTTGAAACTACTCTTGTTGTCAGACTTTGCCTTCTGGGTTGATCTGAGTCTCACAATGCACACTGTTTTGTTTTTTTTTTTATTCAGCAAGCTTCATTTCTAATTGAGGATATCAGAGCATCAAACTGAACATTTTCATAAAGGTTCATGAAATTTAAGGTAGAACAAAATGCCTCCTAAACAATATTAATGTACTAATGTAAAATTATTATTGTGGGGTCCTGCAGAGTGTTTGAACAAAAAATATCTTACCTATTGTAGATAACTCAATGAACAAAATCAGTTTGGAGAAACTTAGTTTAATTAAAACCAAACTGAAGATAACAGCCAAGGTGGGGTGAACAAGACCAAAGTGCATTACTGAATCTGAACTATTCCTTTAAATCCTATTATGTTAATACTACACGAGTTATACAAGGTGATCAGCTCTCATTCCCAAACAACATCAGATTAGTCACTACCTTTGTTTTTAAGTTCAAAAGCAATACTGTTTTCTTTTTGTCTCGAAAAGTAAAATCATTAGGCATGTCAGTCATTTCTTTTAGTTTTTTTATACTGCCTTTCTCTGCCAACAAACAAAAAGCAGCACTGATGTAGTAGAATATGCAAGTGGTCTACGTTTGAGTGATCTGTCTTTTTTTGCTCCTTGGAGAGTTATGACAGGTCTGGTGTTTCCCGCACTAACAAGCAACAACTCTTTAAATGGGTTAGCGGGGAGGTGGCGGGGTGGGGGGCTTCATTTGTGGATCTGCTTGTTGAAGACGGGAATCTAGCAGTTCGCTGGTTCCTTTGATCTGAGGGAATAATCTTCAAACACACAGACAACTCAGTTATGTACCCCCACCCCCCACTCTGTTGTGAGCAGGAGATTAAGCAAAAAAATATATAAATATAATAATAATAAAAGAAAAGAAAGACATAGATCAACCTCACAAGAAAAAAAAAAAAGAAATAAGTTCAGTCACATAACTCCCACTCGCTGCTGTTGAGTCCTTTTTAAAAATTAAACAATTTAACTGCCATTCTGTCATGTTTTAGACTGATCAAACTTGTTTGGTCTCCCACATGAAAGTGGAATTAATTAAATGATAAACAGCGTTTATGATAATACTTTGCACCATTTCTGGAGGGGAACCACAGACCTGTATAAAGTCTATAATCTGATAAGCAGAACAAGTAGTTTTTTTAGTTCTGTTTTTTGTTCTTGTACTAAAATTTTTTATCTCTGACCTATTGCCTTCATCACTAAGGTACAGAGAGCAGTCCGATCAGGAGGAATCCAGCGGGGAACGTGGCTCAACCCATGGTGCAGAGGCTGCCAGAGCCCCAGGATGTTTTGGACTGTTTGGAGCTGAACACCTTTGACACTCCTCCTTATTACTCCACCTCTTCAGAGAGCTTCAGGAACAGCATTGAAGGTGTCCAACTACGAACGACTTAGAGCCAAAGCAGCCATATCCCATTATTCAGAAGGCGAACAGTGCAGCTCAGTAGCTCTGAAAATAAAGCATCTGAAGTTCTGTGTGAAAGTATAGATACAAACTGAAGCCAAAAACTCCCTCTTACTCAATCCTCCACCCACATGCACATATGGTTAGCTCCAAGACAGCATTTGTTGTTCCTAATTTTGGTGAAGCTGTGTTTTCATTGCATTTTACTGGGTTTTGTAGGCTACAGCGCCCCCCAAAGGATGTATGACCCCATCATCCGCAGCCTCCACAACTTGGCACACCTCTTCCTGAACGGGACAGGTGGACAGACTCACCTGTCGCCTAATGATCCAATATTTGTTTTGCTACACACCTTCACTGATGCAGTCTTTGATGAGTGGCTCTGCAGGCATCAGCCAGGTATGAACAAATGTGCATTGAGGCTTAGCAACTTCCCTTCATTGAGAACGTGAAGGGTTGAATAATTGTCTCTGGTGAAATAAGTTATCCTGAGGAAAATGCCCCTATTGGACACAACCTCAGGTTCAACATGGTTCCTTTTTGGCCTCCTGTCACCAATGTTGAGATTTTTGTCTCAGCCCCAGAAAACCTGGGATACTCATATGAAGTCCAATGGCCAGGTGAGCTATACACACACACACATTCACACAACCCAGTGATCCCATGTGATGATGACACTCCTTCCTTGCTTTTTACAAGCTCGTGCCTTCACCCTGTCTGAGATCATCACTCTGGCCATTGTAGCAGCAGTGGTGGTTGTGGCGATGGTAGCCGGGGTCATTGCCTGTGTCGTGCGAACTCAGTCCGCTCAGCTGAGGTCTTAGAGCCGTTGCTGGGCGAGACCTTTCGTTACTCAGAGGACAAGAGAAGGTTAGACAAGTCCCAGTCCGTTGTTTGATACTGCACTTTTCTGGAGGGTCTTCATCATGGTCATGCGTTTGTTATTTTTTTTATTCAACAAATGTCTTCTAATAAAGTTGAAGTGGTTTTAAACTCAGAACATGTTTTACTTTAAAATGTAAAACTATCATTTCCTGTTACATCTTTTTTGCCACTAAAAAACCAAGATTGATTTAGGGCTAATATA
>JARVGW010237363.1:0-10686 GCA_031762495.1 Anablepsoides rubrolineatus | reverse complement strand
TGTAGTGTAAAGTGCTTTGAGTGTCCTGGATGGATAGAAAAGCGCTATATAAGTACAGTCCATTTACCATTTACCATATATGTTATTGTTGTCAAAAATGAACCAATACAATTTTCAGAAATCCCCACCTTGGAAAGAGCTTGTAAAGATATGGTTCTCATGACTAAAGCCCTGTTCACACTAACCCAGATATTTTGCTGCATTTTGACCTATCATCCATATTAAAACTAAAAAAAGGTCAAAATAAAGCAACAAATTGGCAAATTGAGTCACATGTAAAAAAGCTACAATTATTTTAGTAGAATATTTAGCCAGAATGTTCTTTCTTTGTATTTTTGATGTTATCTGCACCTACTGTTGCAGAGTAAGTATTTCTTCATTTGTAACAAAAAATCTCTTTGTTTGGTTGAAGATAATTCATTCAAATAAAGTATAAAAAAAGGTGAGGATAGTGTAGTCAGGGCCTTAGGCAAATGTTTAACAGGTGGATGAACATTTCGCTTGCAGAGTTAAACACACAAACTTTGTGCCATTGAGTGTAACCATGTAGAAGAATTTTAAATATTTCAGTTCTGTCACGTCATTATTAGCAACAGATCATGTTTGCATTCTCCAACGATAAGAATCATTAATGCTTAAGCCGTTTGGCATTGAATTGTGACTTATAGTGTGTAAAAGTACCCCATTAATTAAACATATGCAAAATTGAGTATACAGGTTTCGGCATGCCTTTAAGTTTATGAAAAAGAGCTCTGTGCTCTCAATAAGATTTGCCTTGTTAAATAAAATTACATGTAAATCTTAAATGGTTCAAATATTTTATTTGCCTCACAATTACCTGATTTAGGTTTCTTGGAAAATATGATCCCAGATGTTTCATATTTTTCATCATCAAAGATCAGGGCAACAGGGTGTGCCAAGATAGCTGTGGCAGCTCACATAGAGAGAGAAAAACTGTTTCAAAATAATAAGAAAGTGTTCAGAACATTATTCAGGATCCTAATGTGACTGCAGCTCATATGTAAAATTACTTAGGTGATCTGAGAGGAAACAAAGGGCCCCCTGACTTATTCCTCTGTAAGATTGTCTGTCAGGAGTGAGAGCAGAATGCATTTGTCTGCTTTTCAGCTTTGGGAGCCCATATGTTTGAGCTGCTGGCAGTGTGCCCACTGAGTGTATTCAACCCTCCACAGACACGGTTTTGTCTTCAGCCCTTTAACGCAGCTGCTAAACAACCGTAAGACAAAAGCATCTGGGGTACCCCGGCAAACACCAATGAGAAACGGTCTTCATATGAGAGTCGTGCCAGACAGCTTGAGACTACTGAGACGCAGCCAAATGCAACACTTGAGTTGAATTAAGCAACAATTTAAATGAATATGTAACCTTACAGGAATGTTTCCACACCCCCAGAATTGTGTGCAATATCCCATTGAAGATATTTAACATCTCTATCATGGCACCATCACAAATCCTGTGACGATATTCCCTCTAAGCTTCTTGTTCATCTTACTTAAGATGGTAGAAATGTGCATGACTCATTGTTGCTCTTGTTGTTATGACACAGTGATTCTCTCCTACCAGAAATCATTTTTCTGACCCAGAAAAGAGAGAAAAAAACAGGACTTTCCAAGCGAGAGTTTGCATTGTCTGCTTGTTATCTTCCAGAGAGATACTTGATAGACAGGAAGAGGCAAAAGAAAATCTGCAAAGCTGAGCTTTTCTAAAGCGACAGCTGCAGGAAACCTAATAGCGCGAGAAGAATGTTTGTGTAGGTTGTTTTCTTCAGACTGTTTGGAAGTTTGACAAGATGGATTGGAATTTGATAATGCTTAAAGGCTAAACATGACAAACATTTATCATGAAGTCAGAAGTAAGCATTTGTGATGTGTAATGCTTTTGCGGTGCACATTTTATGCTTTTTCTTTAGGCACTCGCATCACTCAAAGAAGATTTACTAGAAGGGAAAATATACAGGCTAACTGCAGCTTCAGGAGAGGAAATCCCAGATGTTTCTGTCTGAAAAACAGCTTGACTTCGCCACCACACACAGACCAGAGGAGCGATCAGTTAGCTGTATATTGTAGCTGCACAGCTGAGAGGTCTCATAAGTCATCTTGGCTTTTGGCCTGTACTGTATGGGAAAACAATACTGTGACAAAGTGGCAACAGCTGAAAAGAAATTTAGCAGAAGCAAAACATCTGGAGCAGAGATCATGCTTTCAGCAGGTGAAGTAATGCACCTTAATATATGTGTAAAAAGTTCCATTTGTGCCTAATGTGCTTTGTATTTGAATGGGGTTCCTTGTTGCGACAGGAATCTGAAATGTTTGGGAGCTACTGCTCTAGTTTCACTAATTGCCTTGTGTTTGTTGTTGGTTGTCCTCAAATGCATTAAGTAATTATGTTTTAACAAGCACACATTTTCAGTTAAAAATGTAAAATTGTACAAGTTTTTATTTATCTTTAATCTGCTATAAGAACCAAATGGCATTTGCCTTTTCTATTTCTCGATTCATGATGAAATTTTAATCAAAAACACGAAATGATTTGATCATTCTTTTAGTCTTTGACAGTGATACGTGATTAGAGTTGTAACTTCTCAATTAAAATGTCACAGGATCACTTCCTGGCCTTTAGGGCCTTTTTTAAATAGTTTGCAGGTTTTCCTTATATGGGTTTTCTCCAGGTACTCTGGTTTCTTCCCAAAGACCAAAAACATGCATGTTAGGTTATTTTGTAACAGTTGTCCCTAAGTGTAGGTGAGAGTGTTGATGGTGTTCTCTCATTTGTCCCTGTGATAGACCTGCAACCTGTCAGGGTGTACTCTGCCTGTCACATAGTGACGGCTAGAGATAGGCACTACTGTGACTAAAACTAAAATATATTGATGAATATTTGACACACTACAGCTGAAATCCCTTCTAATGACACAAGAGCTTTGGGTACAGAGACGTGCTGTTGCTAAATCTGCTAGTCAGAGATCTTAATTTTTACTTTGATTTTAGTTCTTTACCATGATGGGCGATGCACATACTGTATTCTGGCAGTAAAGCTAAGGTTACAAACCACTGCCCACGCCTATTTTTGTTAAAGTCATCTTGACTTTTGGCATTTACTGTAGTGGAAAACAATACTCTGTTCACCTTCTTCACTTGGTGTTAAAAGATGAGAAGAAACTATCTTAAGGCAACTACATCTTATCAAATGCTGCAACATTTCTCATGTTTGTCTTTTATTTTATGAACAATATGAAGGTTTCTGCTATATAAGGATCATTCAATCCTAGAAATAAGTAATAAATAGCCTTAATTTTACATTGTATTGATTATCCTACAACTTTTTCTATTAACTAATTATTAAACGCTTGGTCATTAAATGTAAGTACAAATCTATCTCTTTTGGGGTTGTCAGATTGAGATTACGACCAGCTCCCATGTCCTACCAGGATCCGGGCTCAGGATGTAGGACTTTGAGACACCCGAAGAGCCTTGAGTGACAATGGCATTAAAGTGATCTGCATGTTAGCTGCTCTGTTGTCATAGTGCTGAGTACAAACCCTGACATGGAGGGCTTTGACTGGCTAAGAGGAGAGGGGGTTCTGTCTTACAAAGGCTGGGTAACAGACCCTGAGATTTCGTAAAGGGTTAAGGTCAAAGGTCAAGGGTGAGAGGTTGGCAGCGTGAGGTGGAGGACAATAGGACAGACAGGAGTGGAGCTTAGAAAGAGATCCCATCAGCTGGAGGAGACATGGAGCAGGGTGGGAGCTGTTCGTGGGAAGAAACCCTTCAAGATTAGCTGGTCAGTCTCGTCTCCTGTCATAGTTCTTAGCTTAATTATGTCTTCATTGTGCCGGTGTGTGTTCACATTGTGGTGCCCTGAGCAACAAGGGTGGAAAAAAAAGTCTCCAACCACCGTGTTATTGGCTACTCAGACAGCTGGAGTGCAAGAACTTTGGAGTTGTGAAAACCCTCATAAGTGAAGGCTGGATTATTTTACATTAAAAAATTATTTTATTTTAATTACACATGTGTACACCGGTTTCAAGAAACTTCCAACATGCCATAATATTTGTTGGTGAAGCATACCGTATGCATACAGACTTATATATTGTGTTCTCATATGATGAGCTAAATATAAAAATGCTTACAGTGATTATTTTTAAGGGATTAACACCAACTAAGTGAATACATGTGAGATTCCATTGATTCCAACAAAGGAATGTTTTTATGACCTTTTTGTATGCGTGTAGTTTGGTTTGCTTAGTTTTAGTGAGAATTAAATTATTAAATATCAGACATGTAATTTTATACATGGCTTTTTCATAATATGTTGAATAATTTGTTATCTGCAATCGTTGATTACCATCAAATTGTCCAGGGATTGCAAGTTAGCATTTTTTGCTATATATATCTATCCATCCATCCATCCATTATTTATACCTGCTTATTCCTTTCAGGGTCACAGGGGTCACTGGTGCCCACTGCCCATATCCAGCAGTCTCAGTGCGAGGGGTGGGGTACACCCTGGACAGGTCGCAAGTCCATCACAGGGCCGCTATAACCTGGTACCTTAAAATAATGAAATGTAGTATATTGTCTCTAAATAAATGGTAAACTGACTGACTGACTTTAATCTGAGTCAATAGAAGTCAGGCTACAAGTGATCAAAGACTTACAGACCAAACATCTAATTGCTTTTCTCTGAATTGTCAGTTTCGCCTTTGAGAGTCAACATCAGAACATTTTCAAAGAGGTGGCAAAATGCAGATTGTGATCTTGGGGTGACCATTCGCCCAACTGCCTCCCCCCTTGTGACACCCCTACAGATAGTAATCTTCAACTAAATATAACATTTTTTTCTTTTTTTTTTGTCCATCCAAGCCATAGTGGCAGTATGCAAAGTTTAAAGGGCTGCATAATAGAAAGCATGTGTGTTTCTTACTCTCACTTCAACATGCCTTGGCCAAAACCACAGTAGCTGTGAAGGTGCCAAAGAGTCAAGTTTGTGAAGTCATTTATTTTTTTTTGGAGAATAAAAATGGTTGCCAGGCATCTCTGAGCGAATGTTCTCCTTCCAGACCTGAAACTATTATAACAAAAACATGCAATTAAATAAGTGCTGAGTAAAACACCCTGGGTATTGTTTGGTAAAACACAGGGGGAGAAGAATAAAATCTGAAAATGGCAGCAATACCAAGACATAAAGTTTGTCTCTCCAAAAAGCGGTTAAAACCATAAATTCATTTTATGCTACTACACTGAAAAATGAAGTATGCAGGTAGTATTGTTTTGGTAGAATTCCTCTCCTTTAGTATTGATGCAAATAATATATTGCACCACAAATTATTGTGTGGGTTGGTTTTATTCTGATATTTTGAGGTTTGTTGATATTGGGGTACACAGACACAGTTTAAGGTTTTTAGGTCCAATAAAAGATCAACAACATCTGGTAAGAACCTCTATTTAAACATTGCTAGATATCATATAAAGATTTGAATGTAGATTTCAAACTATGGGTAATTTTGTTTCCAGACATTGTGTAAAGAAACTCTTTGGAGCTTTAAACCATAGATCGAGCTTTTAAACTGGTGGTCAGACAAATAGACTATCATTTTTGACATTTACAGACTCGAAGATGGAAAAAAGATACTCTCATTATTAGAAAAAAAGAGAGGTGAATGTAAATTCAAGAGGGGTTACAAACGGCTGCAGGCAAATAAAAGAATCCAAGGCATCATTTAAAGTTTAAATGGAAGCTTGCAAAGGCTCTACTTAAACTTTAACCTTTTTCTGTGGTCAACGACTAAGTACATTTCCTCTGATTTCTTCTTATTGCTGTGTAAACAATGAGTCAGGAGAATATTGTTTTTTCCCTTGTTCATGGCTTTTTGATGGAGTCAAAAGGAAGCTCATTATAGGACTCATTATACTGTAAGCCAGTCCCATGTGGTTTTTGCTCTCGCTTTCCATTTGCTGTACTATGATGATTGCGGTTTAATTTTTTCCATAATAACTTCTCAGAGCCTTTTATTTATTTGTAAGTTGTAAGGGTTTTTTTTTTTCTTCTAAGGTGAGTTGGAGGCAATGCTTTTTGAACTTTTCTGTTTGTCCAGAATTGCTCAGAAAATGTTCCACAGTTCGTAAGTGAAGTGGAGTTCTACAGTGAACTAAATAAGAAACGGGTCAACCAACAAATAAATAGATTTCTATAATGGCTTTGCTGTACAGAGTTGCTGTAAACCAATCAATAATTTGGATTTGTGCCAAACATGTAGAGAGAAAAAATAAATAAATTGCAGACTGACCTATAAAGAGAAACTGCTCTTAAAACTGGGTCAGTGCTAGTCCTGTGGACTAAAATTCATTGACTAAACTAAAGTGCCAAAACAATGTCTACAAGAATCTCAAGACCCAAAGACGGTGAGCGTTTTTCCATGAGCTCAGCAAAAATGTTCCAAAAATATTTAGATGATCTGTTCACGCTCTGGTTTTGGCTCGCTTTTTATTCGGAACAGACATCGACCTTCATCATGAGTCATCCTCACATGAGTTACTCCACACACACCCATTTGGCCTGATCTATTTCTCTCCTTTCTGGTTGTAGTGAGAGGGCTTCACAGGCCTTTTTTTTTTTACAGGCCATAAGTGGTGCTTGGGCCCTGGGCTCAGACTGGGGTTCCCTGAGAACTTCTTCCTTGGTGTGAGCCGGGCAGGGTGTGGGTCTTTCATGGGTGACTGAACACTGAGGAGCATTCAGGGCTGCCCAGTCTCTCAGCGTGAAAGGCGGACCCACAATGAAGCCCGTTTCATTTGTATGAGCTTCATCGTCATTCAGATCGTGTCCTCAAGATGGGAGTGGCCCCCGTCTCAATGTGGAGTCTTGAGCATGAAGGACTCTAGCTTTGTTTCCGACATTCATTTGATTATTCCCACAGTCTCCAAGCCTGTCTGTAGAACCAATTTCACTACGTTTTTCATTTGAAATTATTTTGCACAATTTAAAAAACTTACTTTTAATTCAGTTTTACTACACTTTTAAAAACAGCTACTAACACAGCTAATTATCATATATTTTTGCTTGCCCTTGTTTAGGTTTAGCCACTAAAACAAATTTAGCTAGTTTTAGTCAACTCCCTCTATATATATGATGACTTAGAATTGGGAAAACATAAATGGGATGGTTCAACTTACGTTTTTGTGTTTACTGTTGAGTTAGCCAGAGACTCAACGTGCACTTTTTTTCACAAGCACTTTTTAAACATGACTCAGTCATGATAATTAACTTCTATAAACACAGCTTAGGCCCCCCCCCCCCCCCCCACTGAGTAGTTTTGGAGGTGAGATCAGCTGCACATGCATCACATTTATCTGCTTCAAGCAAAACATAAAAGCATTTTTAACATTTTTTCAAGATGGTTGCTGTATTTTAACCCATAATATCGCTGAAGGCAGTTTCATGGTGTCCAATTCTACAGTACACATCTTCAAGGTGACTTTTGGCCTAAATTTAGTCTTTTGTCTGAATAACTGAGGCTTTTGAACAGTGTCATAAATAAAAAGGTGCTTGCTTTGAAGAAGTGTTATGGCAGGAGATTCACAATCAGGCACCATTTGATAATCAAGACCAAAAGGACTATGAATTTTGTTGATTATTAATTCTTTCTGAACTTCGAATATAATTTATTTTAGAAATCTCATGAATCATTGGACATGTTTTGATAAAACTCACAAAATCGCTCGATACAGCCACAATTGGACAACCTGATTTAAGATGGTTGCCACAGCTAATTACCATAAACAAACACAAATATGTTAAAATGCTGTCTGTTAGTGAGTCCTTCACAACAAGTGCTAAATGATCACGTTTAAAACTTTAGCATGCAAGGCAGCGAACAACATGCATTTCTGCTAGTTCTGCATACTAGTTTCATCAAAGCACACAGACAAGGAGTGATTAAACTTTCCCTCTCTTTTGATTCAAGTTTTAGTTGTGGTACCTTGTAATATTGCAACAGAAAAGACGTCCCATTATGTTGAATAAAGCTCATCCCTTAAGATGAAAATAACCATCCCCACTTTCTGTTTTGCTCCCTTATTACAACATTTCTTTGGAAAATTTCAGAGTAATTTCATTAGGAAAAAAAAGAACATTTGCAACATTTTTGGATGTTTTGGATTGAGGAACTTGTTAAAGTAAAAACAGAAACCCATGCCGAGCAGAGCTGATCACGTGTTTTGAATTTCCTCTCAAATGCTCTAAACCATTTGTCTGTGCTCTCTTTATGGTTTGCATGGATCAAGAGGACTCTTTTAGTTTGGTCACATTCCTGTTTTCTGAATCAGCATGTGTGGTTTGATATATTTAGTTCTGACTGAGCGTGAACAACATGATTTGATGCTTCGCTCGAGCTGCTAGCATTTATGTGGGTATCGCAAGAACAAACTGGAAAGTAGATGTCCCACCGTTGTGAGGAAGATGTGAGTTCTCTGAGCTTTCACAGGGCTCGTGATAGAAATGATTAGTGCAGCAGTTGTTGTTGTTGTGGGATCCCTGCTAAGTTCACTTCCCTGACCCCTGAGGCTCCCCCTCTCCCCTGACCCTCCCCCCCTTTCTCATTTCTGAGGTCTAGTATCCGTGAGAAGAGCCCACTCCAGCTCAGCACCAGTGGTCCCCGCTCCGCTGAAAGGCCTTTCTCTCATTAGAATGCCCCTGGGGCTCCTTAGACTGTTGTTGCCAAACACACGCAGCCAAGATCATCATCTTCTTCTCTCTTTTTGTCATCTCTCATCATTCATCTTCTCCTTTTTATTCATAACAACTTGTTTCTCATCCCAGCATCCTTTTGACTCTTCTTTTCCCTGCTTTTGCCATCTTCTCTTAAATTTTTCAGTCCTCTGTTTATCCTGTTTTGATCGTTTCCTCTGTTGTCTTCATCAGCGCAGAGGATGCTCTGCTTCCTTGTGTAGGAAATGTAGATTTGTTCTTTTTTCCCCCACATGTCCTCTTTATGAATTAGAAGGCACCAGATGGAGGAAAGACAGAGGTCAGGCTCTGGTAATGTATGCTGCAGAAGCACAGGGTCAAACAGTGAAAATGAGAAGATGAAGGGTTCATCACAGCAGGCCCACCATTCCTGTTTTCAGAGAGCGGTTGGTCACATCGACTGTTATACTTCCTGCTCCTGCATAAAAACAGGTTTTATCCCAAATCGAAGTGAAGATCCCAAAATTTCAGTTTTATCTATAAGTCTGGATTTTTATTCATAGTTATTTTTTTTTGTTTGAGTTTGATAGGAAGAGACTTGTGATTATTTGCTAAACAAAAACTTGAACCCCAAAAAGTTGATGGAAAAAAATATTACTTTGTGGTCTTGTTGTTTTCTAAGCTTTGAAAAATTGCTGTTGAAGTGGCTTGATGGTAGAGAGAGAGAGAGAGAGAGAGAGAGAGAGAGAGACCCGAGAAAAAGTGGGAGATTGATAAAAAGGAGAAAAGATTTTGCTGAAACTCAACATTTTTGCGAGACTAAAGAGACACAGCCATGGCAACTCCATCAAATAACCAAAGGCCGAGAGCAGAGCCAGGACAAAGGAGGTACCAATGAGCTTTTCCACAGAGCCGGTTCTGTTTGTTTCAGAGTATTTACAGAGGCTGAAACCCTCTCTGCTCTCTTTAGTTTCATTTAATGTAACAGTTGGAAATATGTTGTTCAGTTATCACATTTTAAATTTCACAACAGTGAGATGCTAGGAAAGAACATTTAATATATTTTTTGTTAAGTCTTTGAACAACCTCTTTTCACATATATGTCACAATCTGGTTGTTTCATTCTGACAAGATTGAGAAGCTAACGACTATTGTAGTTTAAAGGGAGTCAAGAAGACCAGAGTGGATTAATGGTCCCCTAAATCTCACAGCAGTTCATGTAAACTCTGTTTTATAAACCTTTACATAACCAACATTGGTAACGACAAAGTATTTTTCTGGTTATTTGTAATGACATATATATAGAGCTTTATCAAGTCCAAGGACTCCAAAACTCTTTAATCTACAGTCGTTCACAGATCAGAATACCTGTTAGCTCATCAGTCTCGTCCAAATTTAACTCTGAACCTCCAAATAGAAGCTATTGGAAAAATGATCTACAAGAAAAACATTTTCATTTATATTCCAACTTAAAAAGATCTGAACTTTTACTTCAAAGATGACTTCTGTTCTAGCTACTTTGTTATCAAAATATATCTTTTATTATTTTGACGAGTGTGCTATTGAGAGAAATGACAGCTCATTTATTTGCTCACCTCACATTTGTAACTTCTTATTTTGGCTAAAATATTATGCATGTAAGATTGCAGCATCTAATAGGATTCTTAATATCATGCACTACTATTCTAATGTAGACAAAATATTAGGCTTGGATGTGAAGAGTGAGCTCAGTCTCTCTTAAAATAACAACATAGGAGCATTTTTTTTTAATACTTTATTCATTTCTTTAAAAAATAAAATTTATATACAATAAAAAAATACAAATCACAAATAAAAAAAAATGAAAGGCGGCAGAAAGAAGAAAAAATTCTTATAGTATCTGCGCCTTTTTCTTCCCAAAATCAAAATTTCAAACAATAATAATCTACAAACAAGAAAAACTAAACAAAAAACAACCTCAAATTCTTATTGAACAACATT
>JARVGW010237247.1:0-10697 GCA_031762495.1 Anablepsoides rubrolineatus | reverse complement strand
TAAGTGTTTTTATAAGTGGATATAGCGCCCCCTTCATTTCCGGAGTGTAATGGTGCTACTTCCATATATGGTATGACTCGGGCCTCGGGCCCGACCCCGCCCAATCCTGCATGCTGCAGCGAGGTGTACTTGGTGTGGTCTGCCTGCGCTCCCCCCTCCCCCAAGTGATAAAAAGGAAAAGGCTGATTTTATTAAATTAAAGAGATAACTTGACTAAGACTAATAGATTTTGAGTGCTATTCTGATTGTAGGCACAAACAATATAATTAGGCCACCAAAGACCATGAATTGTCTAAATGCCACCGTGTTACAGAAACTTAAAAATAGTGGCTTGTAAAAAGTACGAGTGGCCGGTACAAAACTTTTTCTACCAGCCACTGTGGCTAGTGGGGAAAATTTTTAATTTCCACCCCTGGACTGGACCGTAAAGCACTTTGGTCAGCTTTTGTTTTAATGGGCTAAATAAGTAAATTTGACATTGACATTTGGGCTTTTAAATGCTGTGGTCCTCAACTTTTGATCAGCCGATGAACAGCCTATTTCAGTTTAATACTTGTTTGCAATACAATGCTTTCTCAAATGTTTTTTCTTTTGGCTCACTCCCATTTCTTCTTTTTGCATTTTGAAGCTCTACTTAGAACCTTCTTATGATGAAACAATGTGAAATCTTTCCACTTTTCAACCAGTCAACAAACAGGCAGACATTATTAATCCACTTTTTTTTGAGGAGTGATGAACAATGAAGGACATTAAAAGTTCACAATTTAAACACTTACGAAACCAATCAATGTTTTAGATTTTATTAGAAAAGACTGCAACAGTTTTGGCCCTAAATGTTCACAATTCTATCCTCCCCCAAGAAAAGACAACATAACTGACTTTTAATTAGAGCAGCACAGCTCATTTTCAGCAAGTACTGAAAAAGTGGAAAGCTTTGAAGTACTTCAGCTTTGATGAAGTGAGCCACACAAAAGGCAAGATGTGAACACACATTTGCCTTGGGGGGAAGGTGGGGAAGAACAGTGTTTACCACTAGTGGACACTACTAAAGATATATATTGCATTTCTTTGCAACTAAGGAACAATCTCACCTTCCTAACTCCAATGCTGTGGCTAAGAGGTGGGAGCAAATTACAAGTTTCTTAATTGACGGTAAAGATTTGTGGACCTAAAAAAATCTATTTTATTCAAATATAGGTTCTCTCTCCAGCTCCGATGCAAGAAACACTCAGACATTTTCTGATTTTAGCACTGGGCAATATTTTACTGCAGACTGAAGGAAGGCTGTTTTCTAAACAAGCTGATGTGCCCTAAAAGATTGGTGGTGAGGGAACTCAAGACTTTAGACGAGAAAAAAAATACACCCATACTGAACAGCTTTTGTAAAAATAATAGAACATTGTGTAAAGATAGTTAAATTACAGACAAAATATTGTCTGACAGAAGCATACAATGATGTATCTTTTGTACACAGATTTTTACTGCAAAACACAGTAGATTATACCACTGGCAGAATACTTCATAACTGCCACCCTCTCCACCCAGACGGCCTTTTTAGAGCATAAGTCCTTTGTTGTCACAGAGACTTCATGACAATCAGGTCTACTGCTGGCCTTCTTTCTTCTCTCCTTCTGATGAACTGCTGCTACTGCTGGTGTCCCGCTCTGCTGCCATCTGCAGGAACATGGAGTAAGTCAGTGTGTGTGAGATTTGCATGCATTTTCACACAAATTTGCATGCATTTTCACACAACATGCTTCCTACCTTCTTATAGGCCATTTCAAAAAGTTTTAATGATGATTGTTGCAGGTTGTTGGCTGCCTGTTTGATATTATCTCCAGTTTCTGAATCCTTGTTTGCCAAAAGGTTCTGAACCTTTGAGATCTCCTCCTTCAGCTTGGTGCACTAAAACAAGGAAAAAAAACAGAACACAAGTGAAGAAAACCACCCAAGGTACAAAACATGCAACATAAATTTTTCCTGCACATACTGTCTGATAAGAATGTATGAACTAAGTTGAGATTAGGCAAATTGACCATCTTTGAATCATTTTACAATAGTTGAGCCAATACCTCACTAAGCTGCTGCTGCTGCTAACTAATTTGTGAAAGCATTTGAAAGAAAAACTCTGGAATTTCTGTTTTTTGAGTCAAAGTGACTTTGAATCTTTAATAAAATCTCTGTACATCTAGAGCTGCTAGTTTAACAACTACACAACATCTTTATGGCTAGAAAACATGCAGGGCTGCAGCCCCAAACATTCACATAAATAAAAAAAATAAAGCCCAGTTTGCCTCTACATTTTTTAAGTGAACTGCGGTAGATGACGATGATGAGGCGCAAACATTAGGGTACAAAATGATTCAAGATGCAGGCAACAACATTATGTGCACACTGCACAGCCTAGAATTTTTAGTTTCACTTCCATTTTGATGTACTTAAAATCTAAGTACTTTTTTAAATTACTTTTTACTACAATTTAATAGCCTGGCCCTTGCCTTCCTACACAGTTCCGTTCAATTCTAGTTTCCCTTCACTGCTCCATCTGAGATTTCTCCCATGGAGAAGGATTTCTTCGGGAGCATTTCGTCTGGGCCAATCAGAGAACAGAATGACGATTTTCTGCGCAGTGTCTGCTAGTTAGTTTAGCAATGGCAGTGGAGGAAGTGAATGAAGCCAGTCCGTGTTGATAAGGCTTCCAAATTAAATTAAATTTGTCTGACAAACCTGCAGCTTTCATTTACAGCCGTCTCCTTCGGCTCAGTGCTTTTCTCCTCTCTGTAGGGTTGTTTACAGCGTATGAGATTTCCAGTTAGCTTCTTAGCTTAGCCTCCTTCACAGTGGAACTGGCACACATATGTTGCGGCCAACCAATCCAATCGTTTTAAACTTTAACAGAGGCCACGCCTCCAGCAAGAATCGCTTCTCTATAGCCGAGAGTCCAGACCCTCGTACAAAGCAAAGTGAAGGACAAGGGTCTGGTTTTTACCAGGCTAACAATTCAACGACAGGAAACATTTTTGATGCAATAATCTTATAAGGTACATGTTTCTTTCCATCTTTTATCATGTCTTTAAATACTCAAACTTTATAGCTAATGCAGTTGTACCTCATCAGCAGGAAGCTGATCCTTGAACTCCTCCATCTTTGACTCTGTGTCATGGATTATGCCCTCAGCCATGTTGACAGCCTCCACACATTCCTACAACAAAAAGAATAAAAAACCCCAGGTGTTATTCTATTATGAACAAAAATAAGCCAGATGGGGATTAAAAATGCAGATTTGAATGGCTGAATCTACTGGGGTATAGCATTCAATATAACCAGTCATACTTTTCTTCTCCTGTCCTCCTCTGCATACTTTTCAGCATTCTTGATCATGTTCTCAATATCATCTTTGCTCAGGCCTCCCGATGACTGGATCACAACTGAGAAAGAGACGAGCACAAATGTAACTTTTACCAAGTCTAACATTTTTACATGTGAAAGTTTTAGTCATTTGAGACCTTTGTGAAAGCCCCTCAGATTTTAGCACTGTATGTCTAAGGTTCTATGTTCATTTGTTATGATGACTGAAATAATACTTTTAGGCATTTTACAAGCATGAAGTTTTCAGTAGTTACTGATGCACACCAACTAAAAAAAGAACTTGATCAGAAATGCATTTTCTGTTTGCAGAAAACTAATGTCAGCCCAAATCAGTTGGTGGGGCTCTACGTTATTAGTTATCAATGTGGTTAAAAAAGAAGGAAGAAAACAGAAAACAGACTGTGTGGGGGATGCCTTGAGACCCTCTGGTGTCCTTAGGCAACAAGAAAAGTTTTTGAGATTCACAAAGTTTGAGACTACTAATATTCTATATTGTTTAGATAAATTTTTTTCAGTTTAGGTAAACAGCCTGTAAAAGCTTTTCTGACTTTAAACTTAATTGACAAGTTTTAATTTTGGTATATTTTAATAGAAAAGTAATTTTTGTATATTAGAGCTACATCACAAACTTTATTTTGGAAACAAGTTGTTTTTGGCTCATAAAGTCACAAAAATTAATTTCATAAATGGCCAGTTTACATACAAAGTCTATGGTGGACGTGTGTCTAGGGGTCTCGTGGCATGTCTAGCCCGTGTAGCGCGGCGCGGTGTGAAGCTGTAGGCGTGGTTTGAGCATTTGACTTACATGCGTCCAAAGCAACCGACGCTCAAGTTAAAATATCTGAACTTTTTCTGCTCGATGCGCCGCTACATGTTTTTGGGGTTAATTATCGTGCGTTCAGTAAGGCTGCACGGAGTGTTAGATCCTTGTTGTCCAAAGCAGGTGCACGAGCCAGCCGGCAAAGATTCCTGGAGATGGCACCACGTTTGGGAATTCCCTCCAGCCTTCTGTATCTGGAATTATCCCAGTCCAAATAAACAGAGGTAGAATCCAGCGACATTGCCAATTATACAGGTAGACATTCAAATGAAAGTGAGACAAGCCAGAGTTGTCAGATGATCTCAGCAAACCTTTGTTTCTCACCAATAGTCTATTCCGCTTTGCACGTCTTCGAGTGTCTCCGAGATTTGAAGACAATCTGGTATATTTGACCGATGTGGAGGTAAGATTGTTGAAGACCTCCGTACGTCCATTTTCTTCCTGTTATCTTGGGTCGGGTCAGGTCGCAGGGGCAGCACCCTGAGCAGAGAGACTCAGACTTCCTTCTACCGAGCCACTTGGGCCAGTTCCTCTGGGGGAATCTCAAGGCGTTCCCAGGCCAGCTGAGAAACATAGTCCCTCCAGCTCGTCCTGGGTCTTCCAGGACACGGTCTTCTACCAGTGGGACGTGCCTGAACACCTCACTAGGGAGGCGTCCAGGAGGCATCCTAACCAGATACCCAAGCCACCTCAACTGGCTCCTCTTGATGTGGAGGAGCAGTGGCTTAACTCAAACACCCCTCCCAGATGACTGAGCTGTTTCTCACCCTATCTCTAAGGGAGAGCCCAGACACCCGGCGGAGAAAACTCCTTTTGGCCGCTTGTGTCTGCGATCTCATTCTTTCGGTCACTACCCAAAGCCTGTGACCATAGGAAGAAGATAGAAATTTAGACCGACTGGTAAATCGAGAGCTTCGCCTTCTGGCTCAGCTCTCGCTTCACCACAAAGTATTGGTACAGCTGCATCACTGCAGACACAACACCAATCCGCATAGAGATCTCTCACTCCATTCTTCTTATTCATGAACAAGACCCGAAGATGAAGAAGACCTTAAAACAGACATTGGCAACTTTTAACAAAGGCTTGAAAGTATAAAGTGATCACAGACCAGCAGAGTGAAGCCATCAAAGCAAAACAACATCAAACAATGTTGCATACGTGGCTGTAACAGCCGCCATCTTGCACATGATTATAGTGTTATTTTGTAGGGTTTTTAATGTTTTTTGAATCCGCTGTCAGATTTGATAATGGTATATGATAGAGCTGCTCGATGGTAGGTTGATAGGTTAACCTAAAGTTGGGATTTTATATTAGACTTTACTTCAGTTATTGCAAAAATGATAATCACAATTATTTTGACTGAAATTGAGATCTATATTATTTAACAAAATTATTCTTTTACTTTGATAACATGAATTTATTGAACATAAACAATGGCCGTCAAACGATATTTCCCTTGGGGATTTCAAATATTTTGGAAAAAATTAGACAGTTTCACTTTGTCTGTGGGAGAAGCCTGCAGCATACTGCTGGCACTGGAATCACAACACAAAACAGCGTAAATAGGGCCATATAAAATCTGTTTTATTTTTTTTTTAATTTTGTTTCTGTTTTTTTTTTTTCTAAATTCCACTTTTTCCCCTAAATTCCACATTTTCATTGTAACGTTGTGTTTAGTAACTTTGTTGTTCGCCGCGCGGATCGCGGTTGTGGCTTTTTTTTTCTCCCCCTCCTTCTGTGTCGGGAAGGAGCTCAGCGCTCACTCCACGTGCCTGTTAACAGGGAAGGGCAGGTACAGAGAGCAGCAGCAGTGATAAAAATACCTCAGAAACCCGCCCAAATAAGCAAACTCTGTGAGATAAAGTTTTTAATCCACATTCCTACTTTATTTAGATACAATTCTGTGCAAAAATTGAAAATTGCAGATATTCATGTTAACAAATTTCTAAAAAATATGGTAATAGTCTCACAGAGAAAACTTTGATTTAAAAACAACAAAAACAAAAAAGAACGTAGACCTAAAACGTAAGATGTACAAACTATATGTACAAAAAGGCTTTTTAAAGAGCTGTGAGTCTTACATATTTTGGGAAGAGATTTTGAATACAGCAACCAAATACGATAAAAGGAAAGGGGAATTTAAATATATGTTGCTACTGCCATCTTGCTTGTTCCTTAACGGTAGACTGTGTGTTAGCAGAGCATGACATCTTAAGTACTTGTTGAATGAATGCAAAGAAGCTTAAGAAGGGGCTCAACTTTACAGCCATGTTGAAATGTGGGGAGAAAAAAAACCAAAACTTGTAATGGATGTTGACTTGACTGATGACACTTACTTTGCTGCTCGCGACCTGTACCCTTGTCTTTGGCTGACACGTGGACAATGCCGTTGGCGTCGATATCAAAGGTGACCTCGATTTGAGGTACTCCACGAGGAGCAGGGGGAATTCCCACCAGTGTGAACTGACCCAGCAACTTGTTGTCTAATGCCATCTCTCTCTCACCCTGACACACCTTGATCTCCACTTGTGTCTGTCCATCAGCTGCTGTAGAGAACACCTGCAGAAGATGAACAGTGATTATACAATCCCTTTCTGCTCGCAGCCACGAATAACAGAGCTGAGATTCAGCTGAACATACCTGGCTCTTCTTGGTAGGGATGGTGGTGTTCCTATTGATGAGTTTTGTGAAGACACCCCCCAGAGTTTCAATACCCAGCGAAAGTGGAGTCACATCTAAAAGCAGTACGTCAGTGACATCACCAGCAAGAACACCACCCTGGATGGCTGCTCCTATAGCAACAGCCTCATCAGGATTAACAGACTTGCTAGGAGCTCGTCCGAACAGGTCCTGGACTGTCTGCTGAACCTGCAGAGAGTAATGTGCCTTTAAGAAAATGCTTTTTAAATTCTGGCACAGCTGCAAAAACAGTTAACCGGAAAATATCAATCTATATCGTCACCATATGCTCGATATGAATCGATATATGCCCAGCTAACAGTCATTGTGTTAGATGGGCATATGATATCGCATTATATTTGATCGCAGACATGTGAATTGAATCAAAATCGTATCGTGACAGACTGAGATCGAGAACTTTCGAATCATCATCCAAACATATCGATGTAATATCGTATCGTGATAAAGCTGGTGATTTACACCCCTAGAAGGGCATCAGGCTAAAAAAATAAGAGAAGAAAGATTTAGAGGAGCTCGGGAGGGGACAAATAAGATGATTAAAACAACTTGATACAAAAGGAACAAGTATACTGTCTAAACAGTACATTTATTAATTCAATGTATGGTTATTGTCTGTAAAAATACTGTATGCTGTTTAGTAATTTTTTAAAACTATATTGCAACACTGACTGAACCATTTTCTTTACATGCACAGGGTTTCTGCAGGTTTTAGCAAGTCAAATTTAAGACTTTTTAAGACCTTTTCAAGACCACCTTGAATGAAATTTAAGACCAAAATTATAAGCGATAGTTCGGGGATTCTACTGTATTACAACCAAGCACACGTGTGTCCTTCAATAAAAAGCATTGAATATAAAGAAATTCAGTCCTCTCTGGTTAAATTAAGGCCCCCCACATACTCGGGCGTACTTCGGTCCGTGGAGGTCTGCGCGGACTCGATGTGGACCAGAAGCGGACGTCCACCGGACTGGTCCACGCAGAGATCAACTTTTTACGTTCACGGTGCGCACAATCACAAGTACTGTTTTGGATGCGATACCAAGCTGACAAAGTTGAGAATCGGTGTCATTTGTGGACGAAATGGAGTCAAATTTTGAAGAGCGTCTCATGGAGATTAGAAAACTTTAAAATGCGTCAATGAAGGAATATAAGGACTTTCAGTGAGCAACAAATTTGTGGGAGGAAATAGCTCAGATCCTGGGTAAGATAGTTCTTTTCTTTCTTTTGTTGTTTTAAAGCTAAAATGCAAACTCTCTTTCTCCTCATCCTTGACATCATGACTGAAATTGTGAGAAATTAAAGAATATGTCAGGCGGTCAGTACGCTCAAGTATAAAGCCCCAAACGTCCACGGACAGTATGCACGGAATCCGCGCAGCTCTCGGACGGCACACAGTACGCCCGAGTATGTGGGAGCCTTTAGCTGTATTGTACAAGTGCAGTTATTTGGTTGGAAACAACAAACAAAAAAATGCATCTACTAAATACATTCATAGCATGAATCTTGTGTTTTAACCTCCAGTTTTGCCTTAATACAAAAATAAGTCATCCAGCCAACTGTCCATAAACATAATCACTATCCAACAAATGTCTGAAGGAAGAGAGGTTTTAACAACTTTACTGTAGTTTATTTTGATTTAATAGTGTTTGAATTGAGGTACTGATATATTTGAAAAATTATAGCACATAAAGTTCCTTTATAAAGAATAAATTGCCAGTAAGTTCTTTATTTTTTAATTCATTAATTTATTTGTTTATTTTTTGAGTTTCACAGATTTCTCCCCTAAAATCAACATTTCATTCAAAGGGAATATTTACAGGATTATAGCTCATGTAATCATACTAATTGATGATTTAAGATCCTTCTAGAAGGCGACCTGTGACCTATTATGGTCAAAGGTTTTCTATTACTAGTGACCAATGTGTGTGCAACTCATCACACTATTTATTTTTCATATTTGATCATTTATGAATTATATTTATCACAGTTAAGTTAGTATTATAGTTCTAAAGATAATAAAGGTTTAGCACATCTAAACAGACAAAACACCTCATTATTGTTAAAACATTTTGTAGAATTAACTTGTTCTTCACGGGTTTGAAGGAAAATTAAATTTAAACTGAGAAAAACGTCTTTTCTGTGATTTGTAGTCTACAAATATTATTCTTTTAGCGTTAATAATTGTTTAATAACTAATTCACCAGGTACAACTTGTCTTTCACCATGAGAGAAACATGTGCTCCCGCTGTGACGCTGTGCTCTCTGTTGGACCTGGAGTTTGGTCACGCGTGGAAGTTGCACATGTTTACGTATCAAAGTAACGTGAAATGTTCACGTGTATTTGGCCCGGTGCGCTTTCTATAGTAAAATAATGACAACACTCCAAACACAACCATTTAACACAAAGTTGGAGTTTATGTACAAAGGACCAGGGCAGGTCGGGGCTCGGTTATGGAATAGTGTAAGTAACGATGTATCAACTCAGTTAGCTCCTCGACAGCGCGTGCAAGTTGCTCATGTCTTTAAAATAACTACGACGCTCTGAACACAGCAACATTTAACACAAAGTAAGACTTTAGGTAGACTTTAAAGGAAAAAAGTCAATAGAAAAGTCTGAGCAACTCTGATAAGTTTACCTATAGATCTGCACGGACAGCAGGACTCACCCTGCTTTGCTCTGATTGGTTAAAACTGTGACTCTGGTTCTTTTATTGGTTGAAAGCAGCGTCAGTTAATCCATCACAACGAAAGCTAACAAGCTAAACTGAGGTCCTTCATCCACATTTTTAGTTGCAGGCTTAGTCATTTCTACATTCTCCTGTGTCATGTGGATGGAGGACCTCCATGACGAGAGGAGAACATGTAGCGCTGAGCTAATACATATATATGGCAATAGCAATGGCGCTAACGCAAAAGCTAACAGGCTACACTAAAGTTCTTCTTCCATGAAGAAGCTCCGTTGTCCTCCATCCTCATTTTCAGTGGTGGACAGAGTCTTTTCTGAATTCTACTTTCTGTCAATGCACTCTGGTTTCATTTACAAGAGCCGATCATCAGATATTGTCCAAAAATAAATTTCAGAGTGGATAAAGCTCGCTTGCAGCCTTGCACAGATGACCTATTCGACATCATAATTTACCCAGTATGATTTGTGTGTAAATAAAATGGCTCAGTCCGTGTGATATCTTTTAAATTTTACTTTAAAAATGATTAAAAACCGAACAGTCTACAGTATTTTTACAGTCTTTATTTTACAGGTAAAATGTTAATCAAATAAAGACTAATGTTACAACTAATCGTGGACCACTAAAAGTAAAGACGATATAAAAGCAACCTTGTGAGTAATGAATAGTGTTTTGAGAAATCTAAGTATGATCAGGTATTTCACAGTACTTTGTAAAATATGACAAAAATCTAGGATTAGAATGAAATAGTAAATGCATTCAATCAATATTATGTAAATGTTGGCCTAAATCTTGCAGCTAAAACACTAAAAGTAGATTATATGAGTCATACAGTCATTGGTTATGCCAACTGTATTTGTTTTGGTGAAATTGTTAAAGAAGAAATAAATGTTAAACTGTACTTGTATAGCGCCTTTCTATCCAACCAGGATACTGAAAGCGCTTCACACTACAATCTGTGTCCTCATTTACCCATTAACACAGCACTCTACTAGATCTTTACAAACCTAACATGTAGGGCTGGGCGATATACCAAAAAATTACCAATACCGACATTTATGTCATAAACCGACGTCATTTTGCCCGTGTCGGTATTTTCGGTATTTAAAAAAAATGAGGAAAA